>JAUNZO010002531.1:0-186451 GCA_031894775.1 Chloris gayana | reverse complement strand
GGATCCCAGGTGACAAAAAATTCTGTGACATGTTTGATTCTAGGCCAAATTTGCTGGTGGACACCCTTCTTTTGGGGTCTTTGCTAGAGGACACTTCTCAAGTGGGTCTTTGCTAGAGGACACTACTCAATTATGTTAATTTGCCAATACACATTTTAACCATTAGAATATAACTTTTCATGCATGAAGGAGAGAGAAGATTTCATAAATGACCAAAATACCTGCGTAGCTATTTCAACATATGTCACCATGTAATTCTTTTTTATATATATTATGTATCATAAATATTATTAGAGCATCTCCACCAGTCTAGTTAAAATAAATTCTAAATCTACCTTTTTTTAGTTAGGCTGTAAAATAGAAATATTAAAAAAAAGTGATGAAAACCAAAAGTCTAGCTAAATCGATTCCAACTCTATTTTTTAAATTGGCCGCGTGATCATCGCCTACTCGCCGCCACGATTGACCCGGACCAAGATCTCGAGGACCCGAACCAAGCACGAGGCCGCGTGAACGAATCACCGGCTCGTAGCCACGATCGACCCGGACCAAGCACGACGATGTGGCCTACCAATATTTGCGGCGTCATCGCTGCCTACAAGAGACGGCACGAGGCCGGGTACACCATGGTGTGCGCCAAGCTCTTGCATGGCTCACGCTCTCTTTTTTTCTAAAGGCAGCATGGCTCACGCTCTTGCACCAAGAAGGTCACCATGCTGAGCCAGCTCGTGTCAGTCGGAAGAAGCAACTTATTCCATCATGGTGGAACAGCGCGGGATGTTTTTTTCCTCCGTGCGTTGGCTGCTAGGGGCATAAGGGTCCAAAGAATAATTCTCTCCCACTCTTTTGTAACAAATTATTACTTTAAGATATCAAGTGTGTCTTGGCAAATTGTCACAATTGAATGGTGTCCATTGGCAAAGGTTGGTTTCTGTAGTGTCTCCCAGCAAATAATAAGAAGGAAGGATGTCCACCAGCAAATTTGGCCTTGATTCTAAGAAGTGGCATTAGCCGCTCATTTTCCATAAACAAAGACCGTCTTTGTTATCTTTTGTTGCGTTAAATACTCCTTTCGTCCCTAAATGTAGGACTTTCTAACATTCAAACAAGAAAATAGTCAATGTGTTAAAAGACTACAATACCCTTCATTTTACCTTCATGACTTTATCCACTCACGCATTAACTATCTCACCAACCTTAAAGTTTGTCCTATCTGTAAAACACCATATATTTAGGAAAAATTTTAAACTCTAAAACGCCCTACATTTAGGGATAGAGTGAGTAACGTTTTTCTTTTATGTCAATCGACTGAAAGGACAATCAACACGTGTCGCGCAGCGTAGGTGCGTAGAGAGAAGGGTTATGTTACTATGTACAAGATGTATTTTAAAATGTTTGCACTATTTTCATTTAACGGATCATAAAATAGCAACCCGAAACCCGGGCGACGGTTGACTAAAAAATAGAAAGCCCCATTAATTAAAGATGGGTTTGGAGAATCCTTTGACATTGATTTTGGGAGATATAAGATGTTGTTAGAAATAGTTTATGATCTGCTAGGCGTAAGGCCATTCTCGAGTGAGAGTTTTATTCTAGCCTCCTCACTTTTCTCCAATTACATGTCATTCTCACTTTCCAATGTAACTTTCTCTCTTTCCAATACACATTTATCACATCCCATTACACCTCTATCTCCTTGTTTTCTGTGTATCCACCTTTTTCACATCTCTTTAATTTCCGTGTCTAAAGCTAGAATGACATCTACTATTTCTGAACGGAGGTAGTATTAAATAAGGTGTCACATCATCGGAAAAGTTGATATGACAGTGTAACTAATAAGAAATAGAGCAAATGAGTTTTATGGGAACGAAACTCATTTGGCAATAAAACTACCATTGAGATCATAAAGTTTTATCGTAACATATTTTGATTAATCTCAATTCAACAACTAGATGTTAGTTTAATGCTATAACTTGTTTATGAAATCGTGAGATGAAAGTGTGCATTGATCCCCTACGACAGGGTGGGGCAACTCGAAATTTTTTAGCGAAAAGTCCATTTTACTCCCTGAAAAATCCACTTTGTTCAAATTACATCCCAAACAAAATCATGGCTCACTTTACTCCCCTAAACAATTTGAGTTGGTACAATTTACTTCCTTATGCAATTTTCCGTTTATATTTTCATTTCTACGAACTGAGTTTAGTCATCAAATTTTGCATAATGATAGTTTTCATTGAACCTTACATTTAAGATATATAATATATATTATATAGTTTAATAGCATCAAATATCATCTTAATTATATAGTTCTAGAATTGTATACAAAATATTTAAGAAAAAATATATAATATTTTCATTTATATAGAGAATGGTACAATCTATCATCATGCAAAATTTTAGCTTCAAATTCGAATCGTACAGAGAAACGAAAAAGAAAAACTGCATAGGGAATAAATTGAGCCAACTTAAATTGTTTGAGGGAGTAAAGTGAGCCAAACTTTTATTTAGGGTATAATTTGGATATAGTGGATTGTTCGAGAGAGTAAAATGCACTTTTCCCATTTTTTTACCCCCTAAATTCTCAAGCGGATAAGCTAGCTGCATTCCAGCGTTTCGCAGTGCTATTTTTTTTTTTTTTTGTCCTGCCTGTTGCGTCGTTGGAAGAAAAACAGGGGTATAATCGATGATACTAGTCCAACAAATGATTTGGTAGGCAAGAGGGAAAGATTTTCCTTTGTCTATATCAGAAGTTGATGTTGAAAATGCTTCCTATTACAACTGAATCTCAGCTGCTATAAATTCAGGATCAAATATTGTTCAAACAATGTTATTGTTGTGTTGATTGATGTTAAAACCCAACTAAGGGAAACTCCAAGAGAATAGCTTTGAAAGACTATCAAATCAAATATAGCTATTATTTAGTAAAAAGTATCTCTAAATTTTGAGATAGTCTCACTGTCTAAATTATGTGATTCTCCATTCGAGAATTCTTGCCATAATCGATGATACTATTGGCGAGCTAGTAAGTGTTTTATTTTAGACAGTAGCTAAATAAAAAAGTTCAGAATATATTTCTAGTTAATCTTTTGGAGCTACTCTAAACACTTTGACAAGTGAAGGTGGAGAACCTTTAGTTGATGAAGTCAAAGCATTTTATATTGCAAAAAGATTCCATTGCCAAGATATGGATGACCCAATATCAAGATGAGGTCAATCAAGGCTTGTTAAAAACTTAAATCACTCAGGAGCATCCGGTGAAAGAGTCTTCTTGATTATGAGTATTATGATATAGGTCTATACAATAGGATGCCCGAGAAGTTGATTTTTAGAGGCCTCGATCCAAATAAAATTAAGAAGAGGATTCAAATCATGGCACGTCCTAATTTGGACTTGCCTATGCAACCTAAGAGCATCTAGATAAAAAAAATCTTAGTCATTTATTTACACTTGTACTCTAAATTGTGTAATTTTGAATTTCAAATATATTTTGTTAAATTTGTTTGGCATGTTTGCCTCACCTAAAATTTTGTCTGTGCTCCGCCACGGCATTAAGAATGACTATTTCATCTAAAAATTATATCTCCTAATCTGATGTGACACTCTTGATAAATGTGAGATAAAACTATACATTGAGACTGGCCTAAGAGACTCCATGGATCGAGCGACCTGTTATTCCTCTCGCACCTGAAATTATCTGCAGAACATACAAGTACACCGTACAACATACTAAAATTTAATATTTCATGACTTAACGATTTTCTTTTATATAAAAGGCTCCGATGGAATCAAGTATACTTAATTGACCCCTTGAGCGGAAACTTCAGCTCATATATTCTAATTTCTGAATATGACATACCATCAATATGAGATCAATCCAAAATTGTGTTATTCTACTTTTTGAAAAACAAAAATGTGTTACCCCGGAAGCAGGATAACATTGGCAACATTCTTCAATAGAGGGCCAACATCACAACGGTAACGTATTTCAAACTGAATATCAAAGGAAATACGCAGCGAAATATACTCGAAATTTTACATTGCTATATGGGAGATACCAAACCTACCCACACACACATACTGTTAGATTTAATGTGGGGTCAGCCCATATTTTATTTGATAATAGCAGACTGCACGTGCGTTGCTACGGGCGTAATTTACAATTCATATTGTTCATTGTAAATATATAAAATTGTTGTTAGAAACGTAGTACAGTAACTATTTTAAATAGATACAGAGGACTAATACCTACTACAGTCTATTTTTTTACTATATTCTTTATCTACTGCATTTAGATTTTTTTCCTTTTCTCTAGGTAAGTTATTATTAAGTGTGTATTGCTTTATGCTACAAACATTTAACAACCAATTTGAATTTAAGATGTTTGAATAGAATGTGTAAAAAATGCTTTGCGCTCCCGACATTTACTTTTACAGATATTTTTTGCTACTTATTGATTCTTAACAAGTGATTGAGAAGTGAATTTGAATTTCACAGCAATAACTGATGCAACTTATGCAAGAGAAAAGGGTCTTTCAAGAATAAATAACATATATATAACAAACAGCGTATTGGTCATCCTAACATCTCAACAAAAAACAAATAGAGTGCAATTAGCATAAATAAACACGATCTGTCATTGACTCACTGACACACCATGGCTACTTATTATGTACACCAAAATCACAATCGGTAAAGATGTCAAACAATCTCATATTTAGAGGAAAAAGTTTCTTTGATGCCATTATCATCTTCTTGCACTGCGATGCTGATGCTTTCGTGGATGCAGTGCTTAGTCTGCTGCTACTGCTTCTTAATAGGTGAGCGAGAAATGAATTTGAATTTCACAGCAATAACTGACTCGAGAGAAGAAAGGGTCTTTCAACAAAAAAAAATAATAATAAACAGAGCATCTGTCATCTCACATCACAACAGAAAATAAATAGTCGAATTAGCATAAATAAACACCATCTGTCACTAACTCACTGACTTGCCATGACTATTTATTATATACACAAAAATCACAATCCATCAAGATGTCAAACAATCTAATAATTCAAGGAAAAAGGTTTCTTTGATGCCATTGTTATCATCTTCTTCCACCGCGATGTTGATGCTTTTGTGCACGCGGTGCTAAGGCTGCTGCTACTGCTTCTTTGGATGTGGTCAGCTTGGCATTCCCAACCCCCACATTGTGCCTTTGCTCTAAATCCATGGCAGTCATTATCTTCACCTGGCCCAGATTTACCCAATTTGAGCTGGGTCATGGGCAGCTTCTTGTAGTCGACCTTGGGGATGGGTGTCACCATGAAAGGTCAAGCTCTTCCTTAGCTCGTGGAGTCCGTCGTCCCCTGCCTCAGGGCTCAGGCAGTTCGTTGTTGTTTAAGTCAGCCTCAGTGAGCCTTCGTGCTACTTTCGGTGTATGTGCCGCTATCCTGAGTTGCATTGTCTTGCCCCTTTCGTGGTTCAGGCACAGGAGGAGATGAATCGTGAAGCCGGCGAACGCCGCTCATATTGGTTCGACGCCGAACTCTGTCTATCCGGTGAACCCCCTGTCGATTCTTCCGTTGTTCCATAGCTAGAAATCTCTATTCTCCGTTACTGCTTAATCCAGACCGCATCTGTAGCGCAGAACACCGGCAACGCCGTCGATGCCAGCCGTCTGGTCACCGCAAGGCGAGCAGTGTCAGTGCGCCAGCTGTAGTTGCTCGTTCCGTTATGGTGAGATCCATCAAGATGTAACCTGCGTTCTGTATCCCACTTTGTCAGCTTCTGCCCTTCGCTAAGTTCTGGCCTTGGATCTTGTGCAGAGTGCCAGGAACGCCACCCATGCCACTCCGGGAAGCTGTGTGTTCAAGTTGCAGCAGCAAGTCAAGCACTTGTCTTCTCTCCAGTCAAGTCGTGCCGTTGCCGTTTTTCTCTCCATCTGGGTGAGCACCAGCATCCTCCCCATGTCCCTTGTCGCTTCTAGCACCACTGCACCACTACAAATCGCTCCTGTAGCAGCGGAAGGAAAAAAGATGTAACGACGCCAGTAAAAGTGAACCGTAGTTAACAATCGCTATGATTTTTAGCGACGTGTCAAATTACGGCCTGCCGTTACAAATATTTTTTAGCGGCGGTTTGCACAAGGCCCGTCGTCACAGTCCAGCCCACACTCCCTCAAACCCTAGATTGCATCAGAATATAAAATGACAGGTCTTCCTTCCCACTTCACCACCGTTCCCACCCGCTGCCGCCCACCCGCTCTCTCTCTCTCTCTCTCTCTCTCTCTCTCTCTCTCTCTCTCTCTCAGCTAGCCGATCGGACCGTCGCCGGACCCCTCCCTCCCGGGCTGTCTTACGCAGCGGCGCCGCCAGCCCCTCCCCGGCGTAGGCGCAACACGACCCAGGGACTCCCCGGTGCTGGCGCAGGGCGACCCCGGCCCTCCCCACGCGGCGACGCGGCGCACGGGGCCTCGGATCCGCCGCTCCCCTCTTCCGGACCACGGAGCAACGCATGGGGCGGCGGATCCGCCGCCTCCCCTCCTGTGCAACGCATGGGGCGGCGGATCCACCGCCTCCCTCTCCTCTGACTCACGGCGTGGCGCATGGGGCGGCGGATCCGCCGCCTCCCTCTCCTCCAACGCACGGCGCGGCACATGGGGCGGCGCCGGATCTGCCACTCCCCTCCTCCGGACCACGGTGCGGTGGATCCGCCGCCTCCCCTCCTCCGATGCACGGCGCGTCCGCGGCGCATGGGGCGACGTACTACGCGACACATGGGGCGGCACGGAGCGGGCCCATGTGGGCCCGTTTTTTTGATTTCCCAGTTTAGCTGTAGCAGTGGGTGGTTTCAGTTCTATGAAACCCGCCGCTATAGCTTTTTATTTTTAGTTGGGATTGGGTAACGGCGGGCCACTATACCCGCCGCTATAGCGGGTTTCGGTCCTCCGCTATAGTGTTTATTTGTGGTAGTGTAGGACGAGATTGTTCGCTGCCTGCATCCTGTTCGATGTTTTGCAGTACTCACGCTGTGGAGCCGCGTTGGAGCCTTGAAAGAGCCTAGGAGCCCACCCTGTAGCATCACGAGTGGTTTGTGAGGTGTTGACAGCAAGTTGGGTCTTCGCTGCTAGCTACGTTTCTGTTGGTCTCAGCTGTTTTGGATCAGCACCTTGTTTGTGCCTCAGCATGGGCATTAGAGTACGTGAGCTATATAGGGATACTCATGGAGGTTTGAAAGTTTACTCCTGCCTAGCATTTGGATGAGTTTGGTTCTTAATTTGAGGATCAGCTTCTATTGAGGATTCGCTACGTCTAGTGGCTCTGTCTACGAGTCGTCAAGTTTCTGCTTAGCTCTGCTATGCGCCATGGTTACCGTAGAGCTTGGTCCTACTCTGCCTTGTTCGCCATAGGGTTTATCAGCGTTGGGTAGAACCTCCAACCATGTGTTGATCGCTACTATGGCCTTCCTTCTCTCTATTGCTACGTGACCTAAGCCGAGCCAACAGACCAGCAGCAACCGTTTATTCTTCAGACTACTCTTTTTCTTTTTCCAGAAATTCCATTTAATTGTCCTTTATCTTCAGAAATCATAATTAATTCCTGGTCTCGAAAAATTACGCGGTCATTTGCGTTGGATTCGCCTCGTGAAGCTCTACGCGTTAGTGTTGTTAGTATCTATGTTTTAGCATCGATTAAATCTGTTCTTGCGATTCGCTTTCCGATCTTGCTCGAAATTCATACCATTTTCTCGATTTGCGTGTCACTTACCCGTTCTGTTTGGAATTTGGATGATAGTGGGACCAGGTGGTTAGAAGCTTGTGGAGTACCTGTCGAAGCCATACGAGGACACCGATCTATTCTCGAGTTGTATTTAAGGCAAGCTACAATCTTAGATCACTCTTGCTCCTATATATATTAGCAATTGCATAATATGAACTCATGCATATGAAATCGTTACTGCTGCTTAGATTCATACCTATGTCATATCATGTTACCCTTGCCACTATTTACCATAGGATGCTCTACTGTTGATACTTGCATGATTAGTATGCTTAGTTGCTTAATTGAACTCTACATGATGTTATATATGTTTTTGTGTAAAATAAAATATAGGTTCTTCTTATGTGTTGAGTTTCTGTATTAGTAACCCACTAGATGATTTGCGGGCGAGTGTAGGTGATCAGATGCTGGGGATCTTTTGGGGAGTTCCCGTTTGGAGAGTACCTGTTGCGGGCACGGTTGTGTAGGAACTTTGGGTTATGGAGTTCCTGTTATGGTGGTACTTGTTGTTGAGATTGTGGTTTGAGGAGAGGGATTGGTGACTCGCCCCGACAGCATACGAGACCGGCTCACAGGATATATGTTCCAAGCTTTTACTTACGCATCACGTGACCCGTATGGGCGTGTGCTGGATCATGATGCTTTGTGGAGGACTGGATGGCCCACCGTGGTGTAGAGATAGTGTTAGTGAGTTTTGGAGCTTGTCTCGACTCATGAGTAGAGAATACCCCACCTGGCCGGTGGTAGCCTTTTCACACCTTTAGGATTCGAGCTGTGGTTCCAGGTGGAGGTGTGCTAGACTTAAATTTTGACCCTTGTAGGAATGTGTTGATTTCTGTGAGGCCACTTATAAAAATTTGAATAATAATAAAACCTGACACACATAGACTTCAGGAATGATTGCTTTAGGTGCTTAGCCCCTTGCCCATCCTTGAAATATCCAAGCATGCATACATTGTTGCTAGGTAGATGCGGCTTGCTGAGTACTCTATGTACTCATGGCTTTACCCCTTTGATTTTCAGTTGACTAGTAGATCAAGCCTCAACCTCAAGATTTCATCGACTCAGCTAGAATAAGATTGAAGCTGAAGAAGGAGGGTTTCTCCGTCAACGACGCTTAGTGTTTCACTTACGCTAGAATTCTTGTGTTGTTTCCTTGGCCTGTTTGTCAAGTCCTTGTCCTCAGATGTTGTAGATGTTATTTTTATTAGAATAATATCTTATCATGATTCTTGTCATAATTTGTAATCTTTTATGGTTTTATGATATTCAGCTGTATTGGTTGTACAAGTCATTCTCCTAGGAGTGACTATTTTTTGTATTTTTTTAGACAACGTGATTCTGAGTATCCACGTGTTTTTCTTTTAGAAAAATGCAGGTATTATTTCAGTGTTCATAATTTTATTTGAAAGGAACAGAGCCCAAAACTCTGAAGTTCAAAACTGAAAGCAGATGAAAGATCAGCTCAAAAAAAGCAAAGGCCCAGAGCACACGAAGCCCAAAAAAAAGCGGGTTTCATATTGTTTTTCTTGCCACCCGACCACTTAGGATGTGTTTGGCATGACTCCACCCCACAGAGAGGAGCTGTGCTCCAAAACTCCACCGTGGAGCAGCTCTCCTGTGGAGTTGGAGCTCTTTGTGAGGGTGTTTGGCTAGGAGCTTGCTCCAGCTTGAAAAAAGAGAGACTTTAAGCTGAATTGCCATTGCTACACCAAAATCATGACCCCACATGTCATACTCTCTATCTTTTTCTTTTTTCTTTTTTCAGCATTATCTTCTCGAGTTGGGTTGGCGTCAAGGCAGGGCAACGTTGAGCTAAGGTGGCGTGCAGCCGTGCGACGTCAATCTATAGCGACTTCGAGGCGGGATGATGACAATCTTTGGCGGCGAGGTCGAGCGAGGGATGGGGAGGTGGGGCTTGGTGGCCAGGGTGGATGGCGTCCAATTGCGGTAGGTGGGTCAGGGAAGGTGACGGTTGGGCGAGGCGGGCACTGGGGCAACAACTCCGACGGACGGGCGGCGGCGGCCTGCCGGAGACGGACGGGGGAGGTAGACCGGGGAAGGCGGTGTTGACCGGGGTAGGCGGCGGCTAGGGGAGGCCGGTGCTGGGGCAGCAGCGCCCTGCGGGAGGCGGTCGGGGCGGTAGCGCCCTGGGGGAGGTTGAAGCTCGGAGAAGAAGCCGGCTTGACCGAATAGACGAGCAATGGGAGAGAAGCTCGGGAGGGAGAAGGAAAATAGGAGCATACCATTTTTTGTTGTAACGGATGGCAATTGCGGGTAATTTTCCCACAACTCTACGCCCACCTTTGTTTTTTACATCTACAGAGTAAAAAAGTGCTTCAAAAAATGAACTACAGCTATTTGAAATATTGGAAGTTGGCTGCTCTCAAGAGTTGTGGAGTTTTTGTGTTTGAATGGATTTGGTCAACTCCTCCTGGTTGGAGTTATGCTCCAGAGCCCTCCCAAACACGTTCTAACTATCTAATGGGCCTGCAGATCCATTTCTGATACGGGCTTTGTCCGCGTGGGCTGCTCTTGGCTAGCTTTTTATGTGATAAATAAAAAAATCTGACTTCCCTCAAAAAGAAAACTAAAAAATCTGACTGGGAGATATGTCAAATTCCAGTCAAGTGATGTATAGATGGACCATTTAATATACATAGAATATAAGAAATGCTAATAGATCACTTGTTAATACCTGAAATCATGTCCAAAATCATTTTCTTTTTAAAACCTGAAGGAACAATAAAAATTCTAATAAATATGTTCAAAAAAACCACGTTATCAAATTCGTGTTGTCCTTGAACTCAACATCCGGGCAGCTCCTAAACGACGTCGAGACGATGGAACGCGTACGCGTCGTGAGTGATCTCACAGAACGGACAGTCTCTATCTCCGCCAGCTTGACATACTCTACATGATCGCTTGCAGCGATGAGCACGAGCGCCATTTCGTCTGTTGCCGGCCGGTAGAATGCCACCACGTCGGGGGACAGAGTAAAGGACTCCGGTGCCGCCGGCTCGATCACCAATGGCGGCTCCTTCTCTTCAAGCATCGCCGCTGTCACCCTGTCGAACATCTTGGCCGTTGGCCAGGGTACCGGCACCAAGACTTCCTCATCGGCTTCCAACATGAACAGGGCGCCATAGGGTCCGCAGTCGTACACCATGGACCTTGTCCCTTCTGCCTGCTGCTGATGGCTGAAAGTGCCCAACTGCTCGGCGTGAGCGTCAGCAGCCGACGGTGCTCGGATATGTACAATGGTCTCGTCATCATCAACACGTTCGACAACGAATACATGGCCCCTCGGAATTGCGAACAATCTCCAGGGCCTCTGCACTTGGATCTCTTCGTCTTGAGGTGGCTTTGGCATAGCAGCTTGTTCGGGCGTTGAGTCAGCTGCTCCCTTCATAGTCTGCTGTCATATGAGTGGACAAGACACATGAGTATATACTTTTCAACTTCAGTCCTATCATTTAAAATGTTTTTAAAGATCCCGTGCAAATCTATCGATGTAAAATGTTAACTTCTTAGGGGATCCATAATATATTCTTGAACGTAAAATAGGGCTCTAGGTCGATCGAATCTACCATCAGGTTCACTAGATATGCATGAGACCACAAATATATTCTAGTTTCTTCAGTCAAGATTCGACTAATTGAAACAAGGTATTGCTTCTAGGCAGGTTTAAGCTTGGTAAATCGGTTAATTGGTTACTTGAAGTAAACTTTTTTTAAAAAAATCACAACTGTACATGATGTGTAACCATGTATCAAGTCTATCATCTATTGAAGTATCCTGGTGCTAGGAAAAAATTAAATGCGTAGATGCACTCATACCACGATTTTATCCATGTGATTGTCATCTCGAGGTGGCTGAACATCACCATCGTTCCTTGTCATGCTCAGTTCACCATTCTCAGTACCATCCACATCTTCTTGACTTCTGGACTTGATGTTTCCCAGATTCTTGTCCAACAATCTGGTCAAGGTGCTCATAATCTCAACATTATTCTCTTGGTTTTCTGCATTCAAAGACTCATTAGCAAACTGCATATCACACAACTAATATTACAGAATATAAACTAAAACATGTCAATGTGGTACGCTAGTCATCGAAAAGAACGTGTGAATGCGTGACTGTAGCGGACTACGGTTAATGTTGTTTGAGCACCTATATTGGCTGCAGAAAATGTACATAGGAAATATTGGCACATAATACTCTTTGTTTAATTGACACGACGAAACATGGGCTTAGATCCCTGTACTTCAAGCATGGTAAGATAAAAATAAGAAATTGGTATCTTTGGTTTTGAACAAGAGAACCTAACCGGCCCGCGGTAATTAATTGGAATACAGTGGTATGCATTAAGTTGTATCCGCACCAAATATCGTAAGTATGATTCCGCACATAACTAGTACTTACCTATATTTTGCTCCAACAGATTTAGCTTCGACTCTATCACTGAGATATTCCGGGCGAGGTTCCTGCTGTTGGTGATGGTCGAGAGGAGCACAGCCGTGTAGGCTAGCATCGCGACCGTGAGGGCCAGGTTGACCCTCTGTCTTGTCTTCATGGCCAGCCGGTAGACCACGACAGGCGGCGACGGGTCGGAACTCGGAAACCGGCTAGTTGCACCGGACTGAAGATTGAAACCTCAAGCTGCACAAATACACGCGAAACCACGCCACGCGAAACCTAGAACTTCATGAAGACGTCACCGGCCTTTTTATTGATTGTCAGGGGGCCACCAAGGACATCGGATACGGTAACGGCTTGGACGGAGGGACCAGACTGTCCTATTTTGCCGCGGCAAGACAACCGACTATTCGAGATCGTAAAGGACATGGTTGTTATTACGGAAAAATAACACTAACATGTCGTCCTCTATATTTCATTTATTTATTCTCACATTAACATGTCGTCCTCTATAATTCATTTATTTATTCTCCAGTGACGGTGAAGAGGAAGGGTGGATTTGGTCTCTCCATGGCGGCTCCGATGAAGGTGGCGGCAGCGATGTCAACAAGTTCATAACGACATGGAGGATTAGGTTTCCGGATGGTGACATAGAGGCGGAAATGATGCTGCCGCCATGGAATAAAATTCTTCAGGCCCTTCTCCGTTTTGTCGTGATTAGATCCAACCACGATGGAGGCCCAGTGAGAACTTTGGGTCTAGTTTCACTTCTTCTTCGGTGGCAGATGCAAGGAGGGAGACATGAGAAAGAAGATGATGCTCATTTCCGTCTACATGAATGTTGGCTGTCATTCATTAGGCTATGGTACTACTTCTGGTTGAGCCATCTATAGCACACGAAGGCCACTTGCCTGTGCAGTCATCCATATGAACCGCCACACAGGTTTAGATTTGAGTTTTGGAGAGTTGTCATCTTTTTGATTTACAAAGCACTTGTAACTTGAGTATGTACTCAACTACATTTTAATATAATTCTTCTTTCAATTAAAAAAATAGCTTTTATCGCTAAGCTAAGTCCGATCAGCTGAGCCATTGAACTTAGCAAAGGAGTATTTTGTTTCTAGATAGCAGGTTAGTGACCTCATATGTATAGATGCATGCAGCTGAGTAATACGAAATGTGAGATGTAACACCCCTATTTTCGGTCAAATTAAAATTCACTAAATAAATTATTTTATTTTATTCAGGAAAAATATTTTTGAAAACTTACTAGAAATTAAAACTTAATTTAAATTATAGTTAGAAGGCTCCTAGTATTTTTAAATAAAACACTAACACTTGCAAACGAGATTGATTTTATTTTATTTGCCTTGTTCTTATTCTATTTTTCCCTACTTTGACTCGTTGGGATTTATTCGGATTTTATTTAAATCTACTTGGTTTTAAAATGGAGAAAGGAGGAATAGAAAATTAGAAAAGGAATTAAACCACTGTTGGGCCGCCCCTACCCAATCTCCCTCGCTTGGCCCAACTTCCCCTCACTCCGGCACAGCCCACACCTCCCTGGCCCCAACCATTCGTCCCCTTCCACGCACCGCGCGCGCAGAGCGCCGCGTGTCGCCGCCGGCCCCGCCGGCGCCCGTCCCCCACCTCCGCTACCGCCGCCCCCTCGTGCTTCCGCGCGCACCGCCACGACCGTATCCCGCCCAAGCCGACGCCCCCTCTTTGGCCTCACCCACCATGCGGTGCTCCCGAACGATGCCGTACCGGCCCCTCCCCCTCCCCCGCCGCGCCTCGCTACCGGCCGACCGTCGAGGCCGCCCGTCGGCTTGTGCCGACCTGAGAACCTCGCTGGCCCCGCGAACGCCGACCAGGCTGCCATGGCCATGGCTACCGCCATCGCCACCCGCGCCGCTTCCCCTATAAAAACCACCCCTGCCCTCGCTTGCTCGCCAATGCAGCCGGCCAAGTCCCCGAGCAAGCACCGGTTCGCCTTCTCCCTCCCCCTCCGGCTCCACCACGGGCTGCCACCCCTCTCCCTCTTTCCCCTCCGTCGTCCGACTGCCCTAGCCCTTTGCCGGCCCTAGTCGGAGCGTTGTCCGGCTCTGCCATGGCCTCGCGCACCTCCCCGAGCCCCTAGCCCACCTCAAACCTAGACACACAGCCTCTCCCCCCATCCCACCGCCGCCTCCCGAGCCTCCGGCGGGACAGCTCGTCTTCATCCAGCACCGCCCCGCGACTCCACCCCTCCCCACACCTCCGCCACGCATTCCCGACCACCGGCGTACCCTCGGCTCCCTCTCCGACCAACCCGGGCCGCCGAATCCCCAATTCCGGTGAGCCCGAGCCTAGCGCCGCCCCTTGGTCCACCATGGACTAGTGGACTGGCCCCTGGCGCGGTCCACGGGGTCCATAGACCCATTCCACAGATTTTTCTATGCGAAAATAAATCCTATATTCCCTAGAAGTACACTTTTACAAATATCCTCCTGGCCTTTCCGGATATTAGTAAAGAGCCCTTAGCTTTTTGCACAAAACCCCCGAGCTTTTCCAAAATTAGAATTAGGATCTCGACCTGACCAAAATTGCATTTTTGTATTTTAGCCCCTCCACTTTTCTGAAATTACCAAAACATACCCTTCCTTATATTAGAAGCCATGGCCTTTTTACAAAATATACCCTTTGTTTATTTGGTGAAGTCCAGTACTTGGCACATATATGGTGGACGGTATGCTTGTGTCATACACGTCGGATCCCTGGGCATTCGGGGTGGATTTGTGAGCGTGCCTAGTTCCGGTGGCAGAGTTATGTCTTGCGTAGCTAAGAACATATAGCTTGTGGGTAAAGTGTATCAACCTCTGCAGAGTGTGTATAAAACTATCCGGATGTCCGTTGTCACGGTATATTGAGACACCAAACCTTGAGCTCTCGTTGATTAGCCACAAATATGAAATCCTTGATGTGCGAGTGAGCAGCCTTGTGCCCGTGAGTTTTGGAAATGGTGTTGGCCTAAAGTGCCATAGCTGTTATGACCTTCGGTCGAAAGGCTCATCTAAAAAGAATGGGAACTATCAAGATCGATGAATATCTCCCCAGTTCCGGCCAACTAAAATTACAAAATGCTTTCCTCTTCAAGAACCCCTTTGCTTCTGTAGTGAGCCCTTACATCCGCGCTTTCCGCTCAAATTCTGACCTTACCTTGGCCACAACTAGATTGCATGTATATTATCCCTTGCTAGTGGCAGAGCTTGTTGAGTATCTTATGTATTCACCCGTTGCTTATTTGTTCAGAAGAAGATGGAGAATACTACGAGGGTGAGGAGTAGGTCGCGTTTATGATGCTTTCCAGTGTGTTTTCTTTTATATGAGGCAGGTCTATCTACCTCTTTGAATGTAATCCAGGACATGCATCCCTAGTTATTTCCCTCGAGGAATCAATAAAGGTTGTTGTATCGGATTTGTATCATCTATGTGTGTGCCAACCACTGTTCCAGGGATTGGTACGTATATACAGATGTAGTCCCGAAGTGGGATATCACATGAGATTAGCTGGTGTATGCATGGTTTCAGTACACGATATTGCCTCCAGTTTGAACAGACTCGAAATTACGCAAGGGGCACTAAGCCACTCTCATCAACATCGCCTCTTTGGAAACGATTGGATAAGTATGGAAAGAAATAGCACCTGCCGACTCGTTCCCGGCTGCGGTATGTTGAATGTATATACGTACTATGGTTGTATTGTCTAATATTTTGAACGTTGGTCAAGAAGCCGGAGGGGCCACGTCGCAGCGGCAACTAGTAGGCGTCGCCATGCTGCCAGCGCGACTGCGATCCTGAAATGGTCTTGTTTTCTGGCACACGGCAACTTACATTTTTCCGGTAGTGAAAATATCTACTATCTAGCCAGTAGGTGTCGTAGTGAGTTGTTTCGGTAACCCACATAAAAATGTTTAGAATCTATTTTTTCAAAATAAAAGATGACCACTTGTCAACTATGATGTCTACATGAAAAGGAAAAAAAAAGTCCATGATACCTATCAGGAACAAGAAGAAACATCCAATCCATCCGTGGAATCTCAGAATAAACATCTGTCCTTTCTCTATGTGTTTAGTAGGTATCAGATCAAAGTATAACCACTAAGAGTATGGTACAAATGAAAATTTGTTATACACATGTTATAGTGTCGTGTTCTCAAAAAGTGGATGATATAAATAATTGGGAAAATTGAATTATTGACACCGAAAGATGTCGATTTTAGAAATTTAGCATCAAACTTTTCAAGTTCATTTTAATACCAAGGAAAGATGCGCCGTTTAGAAATTTACCATTTTGTGTGACTGTTTCCATCCGTTTTGATTGCTTCGTCACGTGAGCCTTCTCTTCCTTCCCGTCTCCAATCCCCGCTGCATCTTTTCCACTACATCGCCGCTCCTACCCCACGATGGAGCGGCAGCCTGCAGGACAGCGTCTGAAGGTACGGAGGTGCAGCTCCAGCTCCCTTGTCGTCGAGAACGGCCACCCTCGCCCTTACCATGGAGTATGCCTGCTGTTTCGCCCTGGTTGCCCGTGTCCCCACTGCGGCCAGATGCTTGTGCTGCGCCCTGCAGTCTCCATCCCTGCCATGCCCGGATGCAACTCCTGCTACACCCTTTCGCGCCCATTCCCGCGCTCGAGTGCTGCTGCTGATGCCCCCTGCTGCTTCCATGGATGGTGATGTCGTCCAGCAAGTGCTGCTGGTCCCGTTGACCATAGGAGCGTTGGCTCACATCCACGTCTCCCAAGGATTATCGCCGCCATTGAAGGAATCGGGGCAGAGGAAAAACTTTTTGACACCATTGAATCAGGGTGTGAAGCAAAGTGACAGAACTTGTCAGACAGTGGTAAATTTCTAAACGGAGCAACTCTGGTTAGTATTAAAATGAACTTTTGAAGTTCAATGCACTATAGCAATAACTAACTATATCCACTGTTTGGGGGCTCTACAGCCGCGGTCAGCCTCAACCGTGGCTATCATCCGTGACTATAGTGGCATACTTTCTAGAGTATTATTATATTCAGCTTGTACAAGCAAGTCCGCCACTTTGGAATTTGGTAGCATTGTTGATAATTATTTGTACCATGATCTATATCTCAGGTCCTAGTTCTTCAATATTAGATCGAGCTTTTTCACCAAATTAATGTGCTAATTTGTCTTCACTTCTTCGCAATTATCTAACTACAATAGCATTTCTTTGTTTCTATAAATGGCAAAAAAATGAATCGTCTAAGGGTACTCCTAATTCTATTACTTTCTATCTGAGAATTGCCTGCCGCGAGAAAGGATACGGCAACGCATGTTGGGGATCACGGGTCTGACAGCAAAATGGAGACATGAATGCATCAGGACGGGGACGGCCAGTACGGAGACTCTACATTGGTGACTTGCATTGACAACGGATGTAATGGTACCGGCGAAGAAGATATGCTGAGTATCAGAATGATACAAAAAAAACCTAATCACACAAGCACAATGATCTGAAAAGGCTGATGGGACATCGTAGGCTGTATGAGAATATACACAATATCTCTGAGGGGCTGTGTATCCGAAATTTAGTTTTTCCTTTTTTTAATTTTATACTCACCGGGTACGTATACGTGTCTATCGACGATTCTGACACGGGTACACTGCAAATTATCCACGACGGTGCCCAGGCCAGCAGGATGATCGAGCGGGAATCCAGACGTCCAATCTCAGCAGCGGCTGCCGGAAATTCGTGGCCCTCGCGCACAAAAGCCATCAACGCCAGGATACATGGGCAGTAGATCAATCCCGTGTCATTTCGAGTTCCAGCAGTAGGCTGGCTATGTGTTTGCGACGACGTGCCTGTCTAGGAGTGGTTGCCGTGTCCGTTCCTCCATCGATCACCGTTTGGAGACACGACCGTGCCCATTTTTACAGACGCACGATTCAGGAATCGAAATAGACCAGCGGCATAAAACTGAGTTTTGTTCATAGATTTGTTTTTAGAACTGATATGATAACTGTTTGATACGATCATATCGAGATGATCAATTACCCTTTTTCCTGAAGGATTCTTTTATCCGAATGACCGTTTAATAAGCTAGAAACTGTCGAGAAAAAGGGTACACAAGCCCCCAACTCGTCAGATCCATGCTTCAACATAAAAACAAAACTAAAATACACAAAGGCTCAATTGCACTGTGTAGTGGAGGACACGGGAGTGAATTGGATCTTGGACTTGGACGCGTAGCGGAATGTGACGGCATTTGCCGGGCCCGGGAGGAGAGCTCCGCCGTCGAGGAAGCTGCAGTACTGGCCGTCGCCGTTGGGCATGAGGATGGACGCGTCTACGCCATTGTCGAAGGAAAATCCGTTGCAGGTAACCTTAATGTTGGACTGCCTGCATCTGCAGTTGTTCTGCACCGTCACCTGGTACACCATCTCGTAGTTGATCATTTGTATTTCCCTCTGGGTCACGGAGAGAGACGGGAGATTGCAGCCCTGCGCCGTGCCTGGTCGCACAAAGAACAAGATGTCATAAACTCCGAAGCAAAACCTCATAAGAGCGGCGGAAAAATCTGACGCAGCTGTTTATGATGATAAAAACATATGAAGACATGATGTGATACTGGACACAGTAGCATACCTGTGTTGCTGACGAAGAACAGCAAGAGGACGGCAAAGGCCTTTATCAGGTTGGTCGTCATTTGTTCTGCTCCGTAGCTTCTCTGGAGACTTTGTAATCGAGGAGTGTGAGTCAGAAGGTGTATGTCGTCTCTGCATCGTTCATGGCCATCCCTGATTGAGATTTATAGGCTAATCGCCGCTCTGAAGGTACCTCATTTTTGGAATACACGGATTGTATCCTTTCTAAACATCTACAAGGTGGGAATCATATCTGGTACATATGGAACTTAATTGTTTTTTGTATAAAGTTCTTTAAATACTCTGATCGTCGTTTACATCTGTGATTTTTTTCCAGAAAAATAGCTGGACATTTAAGCAAAAAACGATTGTTTAGGAATATGATATGTGAATAGATAGTAATTTGCGCAATATAAGCTTATACTTGCCCAACAACCCGGATGTTCATATTTGATCCGTGTTTGAGCCGACGGATTTTCAAAGGAAAAATCATGAAAGGAAACCCATCGGAAACAAGGGAATAGTTGTTCCCTTTTTTGCAAGAACGGAACCTGAGGACATGCAAATCACAAGGAAACCTTGGCTCGCTTCCTTGTGCCACCCTTGCGAGATCTGCTGAGAGAAAAGCTGTCTGTTAGGGCAAGTATAGAGGTGTAGTCTTATAGACCGTCTCATGCATGTCACGTAATCCTTGAGACAGTCTATTAGACCACCAGTACAATGGATGGTTATTTTGATTGTCTCGTAAAAATTATTATTTCCTAAATTTGTGGATGAAAAAAGGAATATTTGTGATTTGCATGACAACTACAACTCATACAATGGTATGTAAGTCGTCTCATACTCCTAAATTGTAGCGCATGAGGTGGTTGCCTCGCGAAACAACCACCTCTTTTTCTCACCTCTCCCTCTCTCTTCCACATCATCAAAAATCCTATGTGACGTTGCATAAGACGGGCTATGAGACTGCTAATGTGTAGCATTGTACATGCCCTTAGTGATGAATTGGTTTGGTACCATGGGAGCAAAACCCGTGGATCCTAATCTAATGCAGAGCTAGTCAACAAAATGTTTCGTTTAAAAAAAAACATGGAGTTCAACATACAACGGTCCACAAAGCAGTCCAAATTCTTCTCCTTTCTGTTGGGTGGACCCAGCATTGGCAAACACAAAGTAAGATCCCATGTACCTCCTATTTGGAAACACTCAACTAATTGCTAGTCATAAACAATAATTAGTTGACTAATAATCAGTCAGGAAACAATTAATGAAATGCATGTTTGGAGGGTGGGAACTTGATAGTTTTTTGTATAAAGATGTTTAAATATTCTAATCATTGTTTTCCATCTGTGATATTTTTTCCCAAAAGGTAGCTGAATATTTAAGAAAACAATTTTTCATGGGTATGATATATGAATAAATAGTAATTTGTGCAGTATAAGCTTATACTTGCCCAACAACCCCGATGTTCACATTTTATCCGTGTTTGAGTAGACGAATTTTCAAAGAAAAAGTCATGAAAGGAAACGTACACTACGAGAATCACACACTATAGTCATGCCTCCCAAAAACTTGTAGACGTGGAAGGCAAAATGGACTGCAACCTAGTGGGAGCGGGGCTGTTGGGCGCGTCAATCGTGGCTATAGTGGCCACATTAGCTATAGTTGACGGTGTCAACCGCCGCTATTGAGCCATACATCAATAGCCACAGTTGACAACATCAACCGTGGCTAATATAATGAGCAGTCTATATCCACGGCTCATAATGTGTCCCGTCGTTGTTATTTTTTTCGGTTTTTTCCGGCCCGTTTGGCCCAACTTCCTCATGTCATTCTCTTCCCAAATAAAAACCACCAGCTCCCCCAAACCCTAGGTCATTCTCCAATCTCCACCTCTCTCTCTCTCTCTCTCTCTCTCTCTCTTAGTGCGTCGGTGTAACGCTCTCCTCCGTGACTGCCAGCTCGTCGCCTCCAGTGCACATCGCCCGGTCCCTGCCACATCTCTTCCCCGCATCGCCCCGTCCCCCACACATCGCCCTATCCCTGGCGCGCGAGCGGCTGATCCGCCGCCTCCTCTCGGTGGTGCGTGGGCAGTCGATCTGCTGGCTTCTCCTCTCCCACCGGCACCCGGGCGACCGATCCGTCACCTCCTCCTCCTCTCCCGGTGGCACGTAGGCGGCTACAGCGGGTGACAGCAGCGCCTCCTCTCCCGACGGCACGAAGCCGGGTGGTGATGGCGGCGCGATGACGGCCAAAGCCGACGGACTGGAGGGTCACACAGGACCGCTCGGCCCGTCTAGGCTCTTATTTTTTCAATTTCGAGTGGCTATGGGGTGACCTTGTTTGTGAGGCATCAAATGTTTATTTGTAGCCTCGCAAAAATACCCACGGTTGGGTCAGCCCGCGGCTATAGAGCTCTCCTAATAGTAAACTGTTGTTGTTGTTGTTGTAGATGCTTTAGAAACAATGGAATAGTTATTTCCTTTCTTGTAAGAACGAAACCTGAGGACATGGAAATCACAAGGAAACTTTGGTTCGCTTCCTTGTGTCACCCTTGTGAGCTCTGCTAAGACAAAAGCTTTCTATGTTAGTGATGAATAGCATCCATATGTCAGCCTTATTCGACGGCATTCGGTAGCTCTGAAATCACGGCACCGAAAGCTCAGGATATGGGCTGATGATTGGATTACAAATCCTGGATACAATTTTTTTTGTTATGAATTAGTTTTGGTACCATGGGAGAAAAACCCGGGTGGATCCTAACCAAATGCAGAGCTAGTCAACAAAATGTTTCATTTTAGAAAAGAAAAAACATGAAGTTCAACATTGAACAGTCCAGAAAAGTGGTCCAAATTCTTCTCGTTTTTGTTGGGTGGACGCAATGTGACTGCGTGTCTCGGATACTACATCCCAGCTGGCCAGCTACGTTTGTTATATGCCCATCTTTTGGCTCGGTACCATCATATGCATTTGTTCGGAACTTAGGCAAATTGCTTTAGATAATGCTCGATATAATGTTGGCAGTCGTTTCAAACTCAGTTTGAGTGCAGCTGCATGTCTTCAAGGCGTTTGATGATGCCTGACGAGCAAGTGACGTGATGGGGCTGGTAATCTCATAGATATACACAATAGTACAACAACACCATTAATTTATATTCTGCGCATTATTACATCAGGCTAGTTTATTGTCTCAAAACAAGTGAAACATATATAACACAAATTTTCGCAATATTTCAAGGGTTGAGCGTTATAAGTCTCACAACTTGTGAATATAGGAAACGATATAAAAAATAGAATGCGTTGAACACGGCTAGAATCTCAGGAACAGATAAATAATAGAGAAAAAAATTATCCAAAAAACATTATTCACTTTAATAAATAATTACATGACCAAATGAAACCACAGAGAAAAGTCCCCTTATTCTGACACCATTATCAATCCCTTTATGTTCATTTTATTTTATGTCCAAATTAATATATAAACACTTTTGCTTTATTGTTCATCTAGAAGACAAACGTAGATGGGATAAGCAGCCCACAAAATAAGTGGAAACAGGTGCCCCTTCCGTGGGTAGTGACTTAAGATAGCCCGGGATGGGACTCAACAACACCCAACCCATGGGTAGTGTCCTGAATGTTCTCGACCATCTATCTCAACTGGCCATACCACTAATGATTAGCCGATGGCTTACCGACACACCGGCGCTACCAATCAGCAAATAATTAAGTGGATTTTTTTCATCATTAGTTTTTTTTTATTGTTTCTCTACATGTTTATATTTAGTTGTCTTAATTAAAATTTTATAGTATATCTACTGAGAAAGATTAAAGAAAAAATATATATCAATATTTATCATCATACATCATTTTTTACTAATTACCTTCCCTTTTATCTTGTTCCTTCTCTACTAGTTAATCCTACTTTTATCCATATTACTTTGTTGTTGACATAAACATATGCACCTGCTGAGTATTTGTCAAACTATCCGTTTATATTTGTATAGAATGCTTCCACTTCCTATTCGGATTTTCCTTTCTTCTACTACATATTGCAATTTAGTCATCTATTACAGGTTTGTAGCACCTTAAAACAATTTCATGTTCCCTCGATACCCGTTCTTGTAGCCCTAGAACACACTATTTTGTTATTATTCAATGGATGTATTTTATGTTAAGTTACTCTTGGATTTAGGATGGTTCCATATATACGTTCTTGCATACTTGTATCTTTTCCACTTTTAAATATCATTTTCCTATAGCTTTTTATGGATATATCTCCTCCACAGATTTAAACCCACTTTCTCCACTAACAAATATCTAGACAGTTGTCTCAGTGATTATAACAGAACAAACAAAGTGCCCATGCGTTCTAACGGGTGTATAGGTTACAACATATATGACGAAATAGCTAGTTACCCTTTATTATATTATAATCAGCTGAAAATTCTACAATAAAGCATGAGGCAACAACTTATAAAAAAGTATTGAAAAGCATGAAATGCAATTTCTACCATAATATGTATAAACTAAAGATGAAACTTGCTGGGTAGATCAAATATGCCATGAGATACAATTATAAAAACTTGATGAGTTTTGAACGTGTGAAAATGTATTCATCTTTCAATTCTCTGAAATTTTGTACACTAGCAAATTGTGAAAATGAATATTTCTTTTTCCCACTCAATGGTACGGTCAATGGACATTGATTTGTGCAATGTAAGATTATTATTTACCCAACAATCCAGATGTTTATACTTGATCCATGTTTGAATTTAATGACTTTCAAAGGAAATATTGTTTCTGAGGAACTGATTTTGCCAGAAAGGAACGTGAAGACATACAAATGACAAGGTAGTAGGGATTCCTTTTTTTATATTTTTTATTGTGTATGATCATGCCTCAATTCTTAATGTTGGGGCAACTCTTTTCTCTCTTTTACATAATAGACTAGATGTCGCATTAATTTGTATGTATGCCGCTACAGCTATTTTAGACTGTCAAAACAGTGACTGTAAGTTATTTTGAAAAATTGCATTGGCTGAAGAAAGTTACTGAGCCAAACACAACATCTACCTACTAGTCAAGTGAAATATAAACACCTCCAATAGTAAAGTGGAAATTTAATGACTTTCAATGGCACGCCTCTGATTTTTCTTATTGCCCTTCTCTCTGTGGCTGGAAATTTTATATTGTTTTATTTCTTTTGTTAGATATTACATTTTGTCGGCCTCATGTTGACTGAGACCAATGGAGAAAATAATCATCCTAGATGGCGACTGATCCTATTTTTAACATATCTCAATGGCAGCGCAGGATTGAATCAGTCCTGTTGGAATAATAACCAACAGATGTATTTGGTCATAATGAGAAGAGCAAACATATGAAATAAAACATAATCAGACAGAATGTCATACTCGAGGATCATCTTTACTACAAATTATCTGTTTATTGGTAGAAACGTGAAGCAAAGGAGAGAAATGTGTCAGTGAGTTATTCCTGATGTCCAAGCATCCCTACGTAATGGGATCATAAATGAAGGTCTCACGTCTCTACCCATAGTTTTGAATCCAATTGTGATTTATTTTTCTAGTTTCACCCCAATTTTTTATTTTGTAGTTTCTTCCCTGCAATTTGAAAATGAAGGTGAAGTTTACTCTTACTGCGTTATGGGTAGTTAACTACGTTAAAATATGGCGTAAAAAGACACAAATTCCCATGTAGTACCACCTGTACTTTTTGCCAATGTTTGTGATTTTACCCCTGTTTTGAACATACAAGACATGTGCAGATAGAATTGTAACTAGATAAGTTTACTATACCTTTTAAATACTCATTGAGTTCAAATCCATATTCGAATTATTATTTAATTTTAATTTACTACAAACAAAACATATTTATAAAATTGAGACAACATTTCAGCAACATGTTTCACATCATTTCAACAAAAATACACAATAGTCATTATATGTCCAACAAGAGGAACTCCTAAGAAGGGGTGAGCAGCGGTCACCGCACGAAGCTTTGCAGCATTCGTGCTTGCCTCAAAGTGCTCCCTCCCCCGCCCCCAAATTAGTTTAGCTCATCTGTAGTTGGGTTGTTGTCAAATTATCTTTGTGATTGTTCACAGCTAAGTATAGAACAAGAGAGCGGCATATATGCAGTTTCGAAGTTAGTGGTGTGTTCATCCTGTGACACAAATCAAGAGCCTGCGTTGTTTGCAGGCCCAGTGCTGGATGGAAGATAGCTACCTCGCCTGAGATTTTCTTACTGCCCTTCTCCCTGTGGCTGGAAATTCTGTATTGTTTAATTTCTTTTGTTATTTCTTCAATGGTTTCATGTAAGCTAGCAGGAAGAATAGTGAAAAATATGTGCCAGTAGACTGGGTGAATAGGTGACTAGTGACGACAATGATGATTCACTGGATTTAGAAGTTTCAATATGAATTGAAAGTATCTAGAACCACATCCTTTTGAAGTATGCTCATGCTGCAGAACAGACTTGTGATATGTTAGGAATGAACTGACCGATCCATGGATGAAAAATAGTCCATCATGACTCATCACCCACGTGAATGGTTGCAGAAGGGGTGTTGTAAACTGTTTCAGAACGAATTTGGGCGAAACCACTAACACGCATAGCAATGTGGTGTTATCAGACGTGAAGATTCGTTTTTTCCATTGAAGGGGAAGCTTTCGAAGCCATGTGGTACAATAGCAAATTGTCAATTTTGTACAAAAGCAATTTTTCTGATAGACTAGATGTTGCATTAATCATTTTTCTTATTGCCATTCTCCCTTGTGGCTTGAAATTTTGGATTGTTTTATTCTTTCGATATTTCTTCAATGGTTTCATGCAAGCTAGCAGGATAGTGAAAAATATGTGCCAGTAGACCGGGTGAATTGGTGACTAGTGATGACATTGATGAGTCGCTGGAGTTAGAAGTATCAATATGAATTGGAGGTATCTGCAACCACATCGTTTCGAGGTATGTTCGTGCTGCAGAACAGACTTGTGATATGTGAGGAATGAACGGACCGATCCGTGGATGAAAAACAGTTCATCAACTTTAACACCCACGTGAATGGCTGGAGCAGGGGTGTTGTGAACTGGTTCAGGACGAATTTGGTCTAAACCACCAACACGCATAGCAGTGTGGTGTTATCAGAGGTGAAGATTTGTTTTTTCCACTGAAGGGGAAGCTTCAAAGCCATGTGGTACAATAGCAAATCGTCCATTTTGTAGAAAAGCAATTTTTATGATAGACTCGATGTTGCATTGATAATTCCTGCATGTTTGTGATTTTACACATCATTTTACCATAGAAGACATGTGGAGATACGTTTTGAAGTAAATATATTTTCTGTACATTTTAGATACTAATTGAGATCTAAACCATACTTGAAATACTAATGAAATTATTTTTTTACAGAAAACATATTTGCTAAATTTAAACAACATAAATTCAGCAACTTGTTTTATATCATTTCAACAAAATACTCAACAGTCATTATTACATGTCCAACAAAAGCAACCCTTAGCACGTGGTGAACATGTAGTGGTGGATTTCATGGCACGCCGTGATTGATCGCCGGCAAAACTCGCACCTGGGTCGTGAGCGTTCGCCTCACCAAGCGGAGCAGCACTCCCCTCACTGCTCCCGCCAAATTAGTTTTAGCTGGACAGGAATTTTCCAATTTTCGCGTGCTCATGTCTAAAAGAGAGAATCTTTATATTTGTACATAGAAGTTAAGAACAGAAGAGATATAGGCACTTTGGATGTCAGTACTGTGTTCCTCGTGTCACACAAATCAAGAGCCTCTGTTGTTTGCAGGCTCAGCTATGGATGGAAGATAACTAGCTCGCCTGAATTTTTTCCTTTTTCCCTTCCCTCCGTTGCTGGAAATTTGGTACTGTTTAATTTCTCTTGTTACAATATTTTTTCGGCATCCTGTGGACTGAGACCTAGTGGAAAAATCAGTGATCCTAGGTGGCGATTGATGCTATTTTTGAACATATGTCCAGGGCAGCCAAGTTTGTTGTCAGGCCAGAATATCAGCCCATTGGAGTAATAATTAATCGTTGTATTTGGTTATAATGTCAAGATCACGCATATGAAATAAAACATAATGGAACAAAATGTCATATACTCGCAAAGATAATTTCAGAATCATCTCATCATTTCGTTGAGGATTATCTTTACTTAAGATTAAGATTATCTGTTTATTGGTAGAAACGTGAAGCAAAGGAGAGAAAAGTGTGAGTTATTCCTGAGGTCCTAGCTTCCCTACGTAGTGGGATCCTAAATAAAGGTCTCACGAGCAGGCGATAGTGGACGACACCGGCTTCAAGGCGATCTGGCTGGTTGACGAGTAACGGAATCTGAGAGCATATTCAGGGCCCATGCCGACAGCACCCCCGTCGTTCAGAGTGCAGAGCTTGCCGTCGCCGTCAGGCTTCAGGACGGCCGGATTGACGCCCATGGTGGAGGCGAACCCCTCGCATGCCACCTTAATGTTGGACTGTGTGCAGATGCACTGGTTCTCCACGGCCACTGTGAACACCGTCTGGCCACTGATCTTTCCCGGTGCGACGGTCTGGGTCACGGCCAAATCTGACAGAGTGCAATTCTGCGCGTTACCTACTCAGTCGAAAGAAACAGAGGTTAGAACCGTAAGTCGTAACAAAAATAAAATGCTTGCCAAATTATGACACACCAACACAAGACAAACTGTAACAAAACGACAGAAGAGAAAACAGCATACCTCTGTTGCAGATGGAGAACAACAAGAGGGCGGCAAGAATCTGGAGCTTGACGACCTCCATTCTGCGCTGTTTCTTCTTGAACAATTTGTTATTGGCGCAATGGATTCAGGACTTGTCTGATAACGATTCTTCATCTCTGATGGATATTTATAGACAAGTATAATCGCGGAGGGCATTTCATTTTTAGTATGCACGACGATAATAAATATAGAATCGTATCTGATGCGCCCGGCCAGCCGGCTGGCTTCTATAATGATAACCTACTATTTATTTTTTTAGATTTAATTCCCCCTATATTTCAATGGTGTGATGTGAGTTAATTTTTTATTTCCTGAAAACCAATGTATCTTGTGCAATTGTACAATCATTCCATTCCATGTACCATTTTGTTGTGTTCATTGGGAAAGATATTCTTTTCTTTGCATATATGCATAGTAATGTCCACAAGCCACGTGCCTGGCATACTAATAAACGAGCAAGAACAAATATAAAATATGTTCACAAGGAAAATTTGTTGAAACTTGTATGGCCAACATCATGAAGCTCTAAACATTTTTTCTTAAAAACACGGGACAGCTGCGCTTCATTGTATTATTAAAAAGAAAATGAGATAACAACTCATACGTCCCCACAATTACACAAAATACTCCACGCACGACATACCCACACAAACACACACAACTAGACGCGACATGGACACAATTGAGGAAAGGGATTGCTTCAGATTGATGCCTCCAAGAAGATCATGACGCTTCGATGACACTGCCATCTGGTCGGGCAGGACGGATCTCGACTTTTGTTGGTAAAGCATCTAATAAGTGGAAATAGGTGCCCCATCCATGGGCAGTGGCCTAAGACAATCAGGGATGTGGTAGTGGCTTAATTAAGTGACTTAAGTTGCCCAACCCATGGGTAGCGCCCGAAAGGTTTTCTACCATCAGTCCCTACCCGTTGTACCAGCCCGAGCAGCGCCCCAAAGGTTTTCCACCATCTCCTTCGGTCCTACCGGTTTGTACCACTCATGAGTAAATCAAACCTTACCAACACACCGTCGCTACCAATCCACAAATAATTAAGTGGATTTCTTTCATTGTTATTTACTTTTATGTTTCTTTACATGTACGTATTTAGTTGTCTTAATTAAAATTTTATAGTATATCTACTGAGAAAGATTGAAGTGAAAAATATATATCTATATCCATCATCATCATATATCCTATTTTTACTTATTACCTTCCCTTTGATTTGCTTCCTTCTCTACTAGTTAATCCGTGAACGGTCCCTTAGCCTAGTGGTTGAGGTGGCTTAGTAGCACCCCCAAGGTCCTAATAAGTTCGACTCCCAAGGGGAGCGAATTTTCTGGCTGGGGTAAAAAAATCCCTCGCCTCTTCCCGCACCAAAGCATGTGGTCAAGGCCGCACCTATGCACCTGGAAGCTACGGTAACCCATGCTGGTTCCGGCACAGGTTCTCACAACGTTGCGGGTCCCAATGGGGGGGGGAGGGGGAGGGGGTTCGGGGGTTTTCTCGACCTGCGTGAGATGGTCTTCTTCCAAGCAGAAAGCTCCGGAGGCTGTCTTACCCCGCGGGTCGAGTTTTTTTCTACTAGTTAATCCTAATTTAATACATATGAATATGTTGATAACAGAAACAAAGCCACCTGCTGAGTATTTTCGAAATTATCTGTATATTTGTATAGAACGGATGCACATTATATTATATTTTTCCTTTGTTCTACTACACATTATAATTTAGTCATTTATTATGGGGTTGTTACAATATGAATATATTTTATGTTAAGTAACTTTTGGATTTAGGATGGTTCCAAATATATATGCTTGCATACTCGTATCTTTTTTTCACTTTTAAATAAAAATATCATTTTCTATAGCTTTTTATGGAAATATCTCCTCCAAGGATTTAAACACACTTTTTGCACCAACAAATATCTAGAGAGTTGTCTCAGTGATTACAACAGAACAAGCAAAGTGCCCATGCGTTCTAATAGGTGTATAATGGTTACATCATATATGATGAAATAGCTAGTTCACCTTTATATTCTAATCAGCCCAAATTCAGCAATAAACTGTGAATAAATAATTTATAAAAATACTGAATAATATAAATAATTATTGAAAAATTTATGAGTTTTGTACATGTGAAAATGTAGACATATATTTATTTATTCATGCTTCAATTCTCTAAAATTTTGTACAGTAAGAAATTGTCTAAATGAAGATTTGTTTTTTCCACTCAACAGTAAGGTAGATTAGTAGATGTATGTAAAAAAAGTATTGGAAAGATATGTCAATGGATATTGATCTGTACAATGTTTTATTACGTACCCAACAATAAGGATTATCATACTTGATCCAGGTTTGAATCAAATGACTACTAAAAAAAATATCGTTTCTAATAAGGAAATGATATTGCTCGAAAGGAATCGGAAGACATCAAAATAACAGGGCACTAGGGCTTCCTTTTTTTATTGCATATGATCATGCCTCAATTCTTAACCATAACTTGTAAGTACATGCACCGTTTGTTAGCTGCACTCTTGTTAATTCTTTTTTAGCATTGATTTTCATGAAGACAACACCTTTGTTGCAGAAATTATTTTCCTATGTCGCAAAAAGTCATGTTTACAAGTTGGAGAAGTTATTTTGAAAATTGCAAGGGCTCAAGAAAGTTATTGAGCCAAAGACAACCTCCGATAGTAGATTGGATTATTTAGACAACCTCCGATAGTCACCTCTTTTACTCACGTGAGAAATATAGCATCATATTTTATTTTTTGCATAATTCCACATTTTATAAAAAATAAATAAGAGACTGTTGACTTAAAAGACTGCACTATTCGGTTTATCCACATCAAAACAAATTGAACACATTTATTTTGCGAATAAATTTGAACATCTTTTGAAGGCTTTGGGTATATACTTGACCTAAAACAGGCATTGAATTCCAGATATAAATAGTGCTACTATGTCTCTACTCATAGTTTCAAATCCAGTTGTGATTATACAGCCCAATTTTTTATTTTGTAGTTTCACCCCTGCGATTTGAAGATGAAGGTGAAGTATACTCTTCCCGCGTTATGTGTTGTTAACTATGTTAAAATAAAGCATAAAAGACACAAAATGCCATGTAGTACTACCTATACTTTTGGGCAATGTTTGTGATTTTACCCCTCTTTTTAACATCCAAGACATGCGCAAATATAATTAAAACTAGATAGTTATTGAATTCAAAATCATATTTGAAATGCTATTTAATTTCAACTTATTACAAAGAAAACATATATACCAAATTTAGAATACACTTCAACAAAAATACTCAATAGTCATTACATGTCCAACAAAAATCTGTAGTTGGGTTGTTGCAAAAATATCTTTATATATAGTTGTGCACAGCTAAGTTTAGAACAACAGAGCGGCATATAGGGAGCTTCGAATTAAGTTAGTGTTCATAGTGCGACACCAATCAAGAGCCTCTGTGTTGTTTGCAGGCCCAGTTTTCTGGATGGAAGATAGCCAGCTCGCCTGAGAATTGCCCTTCTCCCTGTGGCTGGAAATTTTGTATTGTTTTATTTGTTTACATAATACATTTTTTTAACATATCTCAAGGGCAGCACAGTTTGTTGTCGAGCCAGAGTCGAATCTGTCCCATTGGAATAGTAAGGATATATAGATGTATTTGGTCGTAATGACAAAAGCATATGAAATAAAACATAATGGAACAAAATGTCATATATATACTCGCAAAGATAATTTCAGAATCATCTCATCATTTCGTCGAGGATTATCTTTACTTAAGATTATCTGTTTATTGGTAGAAACGTGAAGCAAAGAAGAGAAACGTGTAAGTGAGAGGTCCTAGCTTCTCTACGTAGTGGGATCCAAAATAAAGGTCTCACGAGCAGCCGACAGTGGACGACACGGGCTTGAAGGCGATCTGGCTGGTTGACGAGTAACTGAATTTGAGAGCATATCCAGGGCCCATGCCGAGAGCACGGCCGTCGTTCAGACTTCAGAGTGCAGAGCTTGCCGTCGCCGTCAGGTTTCAGGATGGCCGGATTGACGCCCATTGTGGAGGCGAACCCCTGGCATGCCACCTTAATGTTGGACTGTGTGCAGATGCACCGGTTCTCCACGGCCACTGTGAACACCGTCTGGCCCCGGATCTTTCCCGGTGCGACGGTCTGGGTCACGGCCAGATCTGACAGAGTGCAGTGCTGCGCGTTACCTACTCAAGACAATTAGTTATTTGAACCGTAAGTCGTAACAAAAACCAATTGCTTGGAAAATTATGACATACCAGCACAACAGAACGACAGAAGAAAAAACAGCATACCTCTGTTGCAGACGGAGAACAACAAGAGGACGGCAAGAATCTGGAGCTTGACGACCTCCTCCATTCGGTGCTGTTTCTTCGTGAACAATTTGTTATTGGCGCAATGGAACTCAGGACTTGTCTGACAACGATCGTCATCTCTGATGGATATTTATAGAAATATAATCGCGGAGGGTATTTCATTTTTTACTATGCACGACGATGATAACTATAGAATTGTATCGGATATGCCCGGCCAGCTGGCTGGCTTCTATAATGATGACATACTATTTATTTTTCGATTTAATTCCCCCTATGTTTTTATGGTGTGACGTGAGTTGATTTTGTTTAATAAAAACCAGTGTATCTTGTGCGGTTGTACAATCATTCCATTCCATGTACGATTTTGTTGTGTTCATTGGGAAATATATTCTTTTCTTTGCATATATGCTTGGTATAGTCCACAAGCCACGTGTCTGGCATAGTAATAGACGAGCAAGAATAAAGTATAGAATATGTTCACAAGGAAAATATGTAGAAATCTGTATGGCCAACGTCATGAAGCTCTAAACTTTTTTTTTCTCAAAAACACAGGATTTTTCAGTAAAACCCCAGGTCTTATGGTCCTTGTACCACAAAACCCTAGGTATTGTGGTCTCTGTCACCTAACCCCAGGTTTTTTGGTCATATTGTTTCACATAACCACACCTCCATCAAAGTAGTATGAATATTAGAGATAGATTTATCTTTCATGTCAGAAGATTACTTGTCATATATTCGACTTGATGGTTTGACTGATTAAATCGACTAGAATACATGTCTCATGTAAGCATAAACTTAGAATCCATAAATTATATTCATTGTTAATTCTTGATAGAGGTGGGGTTTTGTAAAATGATATGACCATAAACCTGTGGTTATGTAACGAGTCATAATACCTGGGGTTTTGTGATACAAGAACCACAAAACATGGGCTTTTATGAAATTTACTTTATTATTAAGAAGAAAATGGGATAAGAATCCTGTACGGTCCAACTCTTACACAAAACACTCCATGCACGACACACCACACAAACACACACAACCGGACGCGACATGGACACCGCTCAGAAAAGAGGTTGCTTCATATTGGTGCCTCCAACAAGGTGATGACGGTTCAATGCCACCGCCATCTGCTCGGGCAGGACAGATCTCGACTTTGGCCCGTGAAGCCTCCAAGACGGCAAGAACCTCGACAATGCCTTCAACAAGGGAGGCCCAAGGGCGTGTACTGTGCCGGCATGGTTTGTCACCATGTAGCATTTCTCCCGGTTCTATGTTTCGCCATCTCCGAACTAGCTCACAACCCCATTCCGGGCATCACGTTGATCTCCTTCTCACCGCGCCATTCGGACCTCCAATGGTCACAACGTCAACAACGTGCTCGCCACCACCCCAGGCACCGCCCCCGTTCTTTAATGCGCGCGAGCAACGTAGCACTTCCCATATTTGGCTGGATCCCTGCGACCACTCCTGGTATCGTTCCCGCGCCACCTACTATCGTCGCATGTGCTGCCTCACGTGCATTACCGCACTGACAGCGTGGTAGCAGATCCGTCATCGTCGTCACCTCTCCATCGCCAAACGACTTTAACCTCCTCGTGGCATGCAGCCATGAGAGGTGCTGCCAGAGGAGGAAGGGACCAACGCCCAGTACGTCGGTGCTGACGCCGCGCCGCCATCCTCGGAGCCGCTGCCTTCCACAGCATGCCGCCTGCACCACCGCGGCGTCGCCATGCCGGCGCCGTCGCTACGGCACCATGTCTCCAGTGCGCGTGGCCTCCACGTCGCCTTAGCTCGCCGGTGCCGTTGCCACATCGCCTACCTTGGGGCGCCGCCATAACCCAGAGATTGCCACCGCTAAACGCGCTCAGATTCGGGCACCTAGGCCCTGGATCCAGCCACGACGGAGGTCCTCGCCGCCATTTTTGGGGGGGGAGGGGCGGGTGGATGTTGGGGGCAGCAGTGGGGAAGAAGAGGCCCGGCAACCGCCTTTCTCACTGCTGCGAGGCTTTGGCTCGCAGCCTGCTCCGACGGCGGCAGGGCATGGGAGGAGGCGGGGAATAGTGCTGGCTCTATGTTTTGGAAGGCCATTGGGCATACTCAATTGTGAGGCCCCTAAAGCTTTTATTTATTATAATTGTTCTGATCACATATTTCATTATTTGATAGAAGAAAAGAGATAAACAATTACACGGTACCACGTATTCTTGGTGCCTAACAACTCTTGGAAACTGAATAATATAATCTACTAAAGACAAATAGAGGTAAAATAATTTATCTCAAATGAAAAGGAAGATTCAAAAACTAAAAGAAAAATGGTAAATAAATCATATCTCGACCAATTCGTACGGAATTCACCTCATTTTTAAAACTAATTGGGTGAAAGATGTAGATATGCAATTTTCAACCATGGATATTTTATTAACCGGAATTACAGTTAATTGTTTTTCTGAGTAAGAGAATTATAATCAAGTGATCATACAAAGGTTGGACTGATAATTTTAATTGGAACCGTTCAAATGAGCTCAAGTAGCACTAACGACAAGCTAATAAGGTTTCTACGATGGGCCTAACTGGGCAGGGAATTACAAGACCTAAAAAAACATAGAACAGAGCAACAAGCGGAAAACTTACTGTCTATGGGCCACCCTTTTACCATTGGCCTGGACTTAAATTTGACGAATCATGTTTTTCTAATAACATTTGATGAATCATGTTATGGTGGGTTGTGTATATACATACACATGTAATAAAATATTGGGGCTCCTATCTCAGCTGGGCCCTAGGCCGTCACCCCTATTACCGTTACCTGGATAATCCACGCACGCGCGCGAGCAGGGTTCGTAGCAAATCTCCGGACATGTGTGGAACTTTCTTTTTTGGAAAGTTTTACATCCCACAAACTTTCTAAAAAAGGAAAGTTTTCTCCAAACTTTTTAGAAAACTAAAATCGCGTAAAGTTTCATTGAAAAGTTAGATCGGAAAAAAGTTTCATCAAAACTTTGCGAACCAAACTTCGATCCAAACTTTGAATCACAAACTCAACTGAAAAGTTTCATAAAAAAGTTCGTCTCCTGAAAGTTTCTATTTTAGGAAAGTTTTTTTAGAAAACTTTCAAAACAAAATTGCTAGTGAAAACTTTTAAACAAACTTCGGTTCAAAACTTCTCACCGAAACTTATAAGCATAAACTTTGGATCAAAACTTCTAAGAAAACTTTGAAATAATTTTTTTCACAAAAAAGTTTCAAAGTATGAATAAAATATATCAAACCAAAGATTGACACAACTTTGAATATAAAGTTTGAAGAAAAGTTTTGAACCAAAGTTTGGAATCAAAGTTTCGTCAACAAAAAGTTTCAAGTCAAAGTTTTGTTAAAAAAGTGTTTAAATCAAAACTTAAGGCAAGCTTCGTACGTGAAGCGGTTTGCGCGAGGTGCTGCGAGCGCACGCCCGCGTATAAGGATTCCCGCCTATTTCCCCAGCCTAGAGCCGGCACTGGCGGGATGGTGGCTAGGGTTCCGCCCGTCGCCATGAATAGGGTCACTCTGGATAGGGCCGGGAGCTTTTCCCCATACCGCTGCAGTTGTTTTCTTTTCAGACTAAAATTTTCATGAAGCTCTAAATGAATTGGAATGGAATGATTGTACAACCGATAGTAAAATACAGACGTTCCTGTAGTAAGTGATTGATTGCACCACATTAATCTAATTGGAAAAAAGGTTTGTTACATAGCACCCGACTCGGACAGGAACATGTGAGGTCTCGCTGGTGGCGCGCGGTTCGTATTCGGTCCCCGAACTGGAGAGTGCAACGACTAGCAGGCAGCAATGGCACGAGAGGGCAAGGACCAGCAGGCCCGGAGCGCGCTGGAGCACGCAGAGACGTGCTTCCGCCAGAACGACGTCGCGGGCGGGGCACGAGCTCCGCTCCCCTCGCCCCCACGCTCCCCAGCGCCGCGCACGCCGCAGCCGCCTACGCGGTGCTGCGCCTGCCGGTCTCCCGTGCGGTCACCCACGACGACGTGCGCCGGCAGCACCGGCGGCTGTGCCTCCACGTGCACCCCGACAAGAACGCCTCCACGGCGGCCGAGGGCACGTTCAAGCTCGTGCAGTCCGCGTCCAACAATTACAAATACTAGTCCATCAACCCGTGCATTGCACGGGCCAATAGACACGGAAGATGATGTATATTGTGATTTCAAAGAAAATTTACACATATATAGAGATACAAATATGTATATTAAACATTTATACATGAAATATAGCTACAATTACTTTTTCTTATTTGAAAATATATTAAAATTTTATTCTTAAATAGTCAAACATATCTTGTTGTACCCTTGAATTGTTACTCTAATAATGTGACCAACAGATATCACGAAACAACAAAAGAACTGGTGGCTCCGACACTTTGCGATACCATATGTGACTAATATTTTTTCATATAGTATTATGTCTCTTTCGTACTTCATTTTGAACATAGAACCAATAACTCATAAATCCACCTCCTTGCATGTTCCTTTTCTCTATATTATGTTTTACGGGTGCTCTCTTATAAGCATCTAACTACAGTTTATTATCATCTCAATCCATGCTCCTCAGCGTGTGCTAGAATTTCAATTTCAAAATTACGCTGCAAGGGAAATATCTCACAAAAAGTTAAATAATGGAAAATTTAAAATGATAGAGTTCTCGATTCTGAAATTTGAAATGATGTTCAAGTTTGGCACTCACTATACAACTTTCTTAGCTTTTTCATATATATGACACACTTGAAAAATGCATTCAGAGACAAATATAGAAACTGTGTGGGTATATATAAATAGCGTACCGATTTTTTAGATAACTAACAAAAATATACTTTGCAATAAATTCCACAAATATCATATATATAATCACAATGGAACTATTAAAGAACTAAATTCCCTACAGCTGCATATTGTTTAACCAAAAGTTCTGCCGTAGTTTTGACATACTAACACAAACACAGACTATAGCCACGGTTGAAAGGGGCCCGTAGCCGCGGGTATAGTAACCGCGGCTACGACCCCGTGACTACGGATGAAAAACTATAGCCACGCCACACGGACCAACCGTGGCTACTGTGATAACTAAAAAACAAAAAAAAGTTAGGGGCCCGCGTGGGCCCACACCTCGCTCGCTGCCGACCTCCGCCGCCTCCGACACGTGCCGCCCGCCGAACCGCCCCGACCCGCGTGGCTCGCCGAGAAGGGGCGGCCCGATCCAGCCGCCCCCGACCCGCGCCGCCCACCGGAGAAGGGGGCGGCCAGATCCGGCCGCCCCGACCTGCACCGCCCGCCGGAGAAGGGGGCGGCCGGATCCGGCTGCCCCCGACCTGCGCCGCCTGCCGAAAGAATGGGTGGCGGCCCGATCCGGCCGCCCTCGACCCGCACTGCCCGCCGGGGAATGGGGGCGGCCGGATCCGGCTACGCCGGACCCGCGTGCCGCCGCCCGGAGCATCCAGCCCCCGCGCACCGGATCTGCACCGAGCGCCCGCCGCCTTGAGCACCGTTGCTGGTCGAAGACGGGGTCGGGCGAGCCGCCTGCCGCCTCGAGCGCCGACCATCGCCGCCACCGTGCGGAGGAGGGGGCTGGCCGGATCTACCCCAGCCCGTCGTTGCCGCCACCCCGAGCGCCCAGCCCCGCGCGCCGTTGCTGCCACGAGCGCCCGCCGTCCCGAGCGCCGTTGCTAGTCGAAGAAGGGGCCACACGAGCCGCCAGCCGCCTCGAGCACCGACCGTCGCCGCCCTACACGCTGACTGCTGGAGGGGGAAGGCCGGAGGAGGTCGCCGGGAGAGAGAGAGAGAGAGAGAGAGAGAGAGAGAGAGAGAGAGAGAGAGAGAGAGAGCATGTGTGGGGGCGGCGCGCGTGGGGAACGAGAGAGTTAGGGCGACCGGTTGTTGGTTTTTATATGATCCGTGGGTTGTGTGGAGGGCGAGTCAGGTCAAGGAATACGAACCGTGGCTACAAACATGGACCAATCTGTAGCCACGGTCCAATGTGGACCGTGGCTACAGATTGGTCCATGTTTGTAGCCACGGTTCGTTTTTCGGCCGTCTTTATTGTTTTTTGCTTCCGTGACTATAGTTAGTTTTTGTTATAGTGTAAGTCCATCGCACAAATGAAGCAAATCAATCCCTTAGCTTATATAGAAAATAAAAACAAAAATGTGTTTGTACAATAATTTTAATTAGGCTCAACATTCTGCTATTTTCCATGTTGTAAAAGTTTTATTCTTAGCACTATGAGAAACTACGTGGATGCATATTTAGCGGATGAGTTTTGTGAGACCTCAAAAACATTTTTGTATTAGTATTATGCATGCATTGTTGTTACGGTTCATTTATTTACAATGAATTAAGAGGAAAAAACATGTAACATGTCATATGCACTGTTCACTGAAAGGTCGTTCCTCATTCATATTATCAATAAATGAATTATTTTAAATCCTACAAATTTTCAATCTAGTTTAATCCGCTTTATGAAATTATATGAAAATTATTTCATTTATCATTTGCATGAAAGATATAAATAATGGTGCTGCTATATACAGTTCACTAACCGATGAATTTATGAACATTACCAATACCAAAACCAATATTCAACACGGCATACCATCTTCAACCTCCAGCTCAGGTCAGTGTGCCCTACCATACATTAGTCATCATGGACGGGTATGCATCAACTGCCCTGGACACGTCTCTAAGCCTGTCGAGCAAACTGATGGGCCAAATCCCGGCATGCATACAACTGGCTGCAGAAAGGAATTTGACTGAAATCATACATAGAGAAAACAGTCATCTGAAGAGAGTATATATAGGTGACATTGAATACCTTCTACCAGTCCAAACTAATCATAAAAAGAGAATCTAATAAATCAGACGTGTCTTCTTTACAATGGTTGCCCGCATCCACATATGTACCTTAATCACCCAAATCTCGACCCATCCCATTAGGCCATGCATGGACAATTACGTGTTTCATCCATTGATCACGTCTTGCAAACACGATCTCCGTATGGTGGGCCTGTATTTGCGTGATCCTGGTCTTGGCCAGTGCTTCCGGCCGGCAAACCATCTAAGATACACCTGTACGATGCCCTAGCTTGCTCCCCATGAACACAGCCGCAACAGACCAAGCAAGGATCAAGGAGAGTACCGAGTATCTGGAGTCCTGGACTCTACCAATCGGCGGTTCTCGATCCAGTACAGCAGGATCGAGGGATTCGACTCGGCCATCACCGTACGTGTATGTTTTGGCAATGATTTTTCCCTATAGTTTATTTATCATAGACTTAGTTACGGCTCCCATTCTAAGTAATGATATTTTGTTTCCAAATCAGGTCGATCGTATATGATACTTGTGCCATATAATAAATATACTAATGGTAGGGATACGTAACTTAGCGACACCTATTAGGGATGTTTTGGGCTAGTTGTTTTTTATGATGGCAGGTGTGGGTAATTTACATCATTTTAGATCTAAAGGCTACCATTTGTCATGGATACAATTCAATGGCTAGATATTTTGCTTTTTGCTAAGAATTTATAGGATTTTCTTACGATTAACGTGGAGGCCTTAAAAGGAGCCTCCAATTAGTAAATATAAGATATTTAGTATAAAATATATATTAGTAGAAATATTTAATTAACAAAATGTAATTAAGAAAAATATTGTGTGGAATAGAGGATTGTGCAAGTGACTTGTCCACTTGTTACGGAGATGCATTCAATTAGCTCAATCAACGTCATGTCAAGCCACGTACATAAAACAATAATTGATGAGAGATGCCTTCAATTATTTCAATCAGCTTCAACGTCATGTCAAGTCATGGACGATAATTAATGAGAGATGCCTTTAATTAGCTCACGGATGGTTTGCATGTGACGTCCTTTGCATTATTGAAGCGCCTCGTAACGTCCTTTTGCAGCAGACATGTCTCGGATATGTGTAGATGTGTAGAAATGACGGAACTTCCGTGAAGACTTATGCTCTAGAGAAAGGGAAAAAGACTCCCAGGACGGAGCTTGCAAGTTCCACCCGCTACCTCCTGTTTTGTGACGGAAGTTCTGTGGGCTTCACGGAACTTCTGTGGGGACTTGGTACGGAGAGGAAAGTTCCTACGACGGAACTTGGAAGTTCCATCCAGAACTCTTTGTTTTTGGACGGAAGTTCCGTGAGCTGCACGGAACTTCCGTGAGGTCTGAGTTCGATTGATTTGAGAGGTTTGAACTTTTGGTCTTTTTGGACTTTTGATGGCTTTTGGTTTGATCCAAGCTTGAGTACGTAACTTGAGCACACATTTCCTGTATGAAAGACTAATTCACCCCTCTTTATAGTTTTGGCATTCCTAGACTCAAAAAGCAATAAATCTGTTTTGAAGCCCCACTTTGAGTCCATCTTTTTACATTTGTATGAGGGGGTTATCAATCTCACTTTGTGGCGTAGTAGACTTTGATATCCTGCACATTAGCTCAATAGACCATTAGACATTTTAATACTTTGTCATTTATCACCAAAACCCACTAGGGGGCCTAGTTGCATCTTCAAGAACACATAATAATAATATACCGACCAATACATGCCGTGAGAGGACACAACCTATAATGCATAGAGCATAAGCTAGCCAATGGCTTAAACCAATGACATATAGAATCCCTCCACACACACAAAAAAACAGAGAGAGATAGAGAATACACCACCAAGAGAAGTAAGTCTGTGTTGGGAAAAGGAGGCTTCTAGAACCACGTCGCACCAACCTGAAAGTAGAACTGAGTGCGCAGAAGAGTCATGGCGAATTCAGTTTCACCGGTTAACTGAGCGGCATATGTATATACCGTGTCAACTAAATATTTCTTACAGACTGCAGGCCAGGATATGAAACTCACACTAAGGTCAGAAATAGCTCGGAATGTGCATAGTGCACATGTAAGGACCTTTCTATCTTTGAGTTCGGGGTCTTCACTGGATGGATAAACTGGCCAACCCACCAGGAGAAACCCAGCACAAACCATCGTGCACGGGTTCTACACGATAGTCTAGCTGGGTTACAGTTCAACACAATGAACCTAGCGAAGCCATCTAGATCTAGTGGCCTTCGTCTACCTTGGTCTCGTGTATCCATAGGATCCCGTCTGCATCAGCTATTGCCGGCAAGATTGGGAGTAATCCTGATTGGCTCACAATGTGGAAGCTCGGTCATTACGAAAAACAGCATGCGACTACAACTTAACTGCCCAAATCAATTTTTGTTTGCATCTCAATCGAGCTTTTTGCTATTTTGCCCACGAGTTCGGTGGGCTTCCCTGAACGCCCACCGTTCGTGAGGCTTCTCTAAGACGCCCACCAGTACACATGTCTCACCTCTCAAATGCCCATACCTGTTTGATACATCTATTTTCTTTTCTTTTTCACTATAACACATCAGGAAATGACCAAAGTACCCCTCGCTCTAAAAAAAAGAAAATTCGCCGGGCGACTGTAGCCAAAAAAAAAAAAAGCCCAGACTGCACTCCTACTATTAGACAGCTCTTTTGCATGCGTCTTTTGCACTCCTACATTTAAGTCATAATTTTTCTCTTCTTTTTCAGTCAATACTCCCTCTGTGCTAGTCAGCTAAGCCATGTTCGATCCTATCTGTTAACTCTTGTGGAAAACTTTTTGGTTTCCCACAAGAGTTCACTGTAAATACTTGTCGATCTTATTTGTGTGGTCCATGGTATAAAGTGCTAGTCAGCTAAGCCATGTTCGATCCTATCTGTTCTGATCATGTTTCTAACAATTGTTGCTTCATCAGGGAATGTGGATACATAAAAAAGATAATTTAACTTCATGAATCATACCGACTGTCGAGGCAGATGGAGTGCAGGATTACAAGAAAGTATGTATCTAGATGTGAGAGGGACAAATAATTCTATATTGACTGTGCTGCAAAGTGATTGCATATATCTGCAATCAATAAGACCCACAATAGTTACGTACGTTTCAGAAACAACCAACAGCCTTTTCTGTGGAAAATCATACCGACAGTTACGTTTTTGGCTATTATTCCCTGAGTTCTAGATAATCATTATTGTATATGACGTGGATGGCTGAGAGGTCTGGAATATTGTCTTGGCTCATAGCAAGCCACGTCTGCATTAGTGCCACTTGTTTTTACCGGGAACATGTTCATCATGACAGCTGAAGAAAATTCAGGCAACGGTAAAGATTATTCAAGGAGCGAAACACATGAAACATTTGCAGGCAAGCAAAAGAGGACCTTCTCCATGTAGTAGTGCACGGATCAGAGCCGGAAGTGTTCAAGTGCAGACCGGCCGTCGAGGCCCTTGTCCATGTAGTAACGATTGAAGTCTGGTACCGTGGTACTCCTGTACCGCGGACGCTCATCCTCAACCTCAAGCAACTCACCGATCGGGCCGTACACCTTGCTACCGTCGGTGGTCCTGAAGAAGCAGCCCACCGATACACGCGGGCCGACGGGCATGGCGCGCACCCGGTGCTCCACGCTCTTGAACCTGTCGTTGGTCACGAGCTGTAGTAGGTCGCCCATGTTCACCACCAGCGCGCCGGGAACCGGAGGCACGTCCACCCAGCTGCTCCCACCGTCTCCATCCTTGAGCAGCACCTGCAGGCCGCCCACGTCATCCTGGAGAAGCACGGTTAGGAAACTTGGGTCCGAGTGCTTCGTCGTGCCCATGGTCAGGTGCGGCTCCGGGCACGGCGGGTAGTAGTGACCGGCGACAGAGAGCCCATCATCCAGGCAGCCATAATCCTCCTCCAGGCAACGAGGGTGAAGACCCAGGGCCTCCGAGAGAAGCTCAAACAGTATGGCTCCCAACCGCCGAACCCGGTCCGTGTACTCCGGTAGCACAGCTCGGCACACAGACGGGATCTGCTCCGGTGGCGGGGTCATCACCATGAACAAGGTGTCACGCCAGTTGGCCGCCGGCGAAGTGTACAGGTCGAAGTTGCTCTGGTACCTCACGTGCCTCACCGGATCCCGGTCCCGGCTGTAGTATGGCGCTTTTGCCTCCACGGGCTGCTCGTGGAAATTCCGGATTGATGCAAGCATCTCATCCAGGAGCTCAGACGGGATGCCATGGTTGACGACCTGGAAGAAGCCGACGGTCTCGGCGGCCTCCTTCACCTGGACCACCTGGTCGGCCCTCGGTGAACTGAGGTCGATTACCGGAATTCTGCTACTTTGCTCTTCATGACTAGTAGAGGGCGGTTGTGTATCTGGTTCGACAATAGGGACAGTGTTGTGGAAGATGCGTGGGATAGAGGTGACGCCGGCGTCGACGAGGCCCTTGACTCCAGCCTTGGTGGCGTCGAAGGCCTTCAGCTCGCTGAGGCGGTCATAGCTCAAGCTTGCCATGGTCAGTGGTTGATCTACCGGTGTTTGGTGGTCTTGAGCTCCTCCTACGGCCCGCCGGATATGGGAGCCGCTACCTAAATTCTTGAGACCATGGAGGAGAGTGTGTGGGGGCTGGAGGATGGAGAAGGCTGATGATGAGCCCACCCTTGGCATAGCTGCTGGCTCCGCCACTGGCCGTGGCACAAGAACCTATCTGATCGGAGGTTCAGGAGTGGGCACCACAAAAACTTTTAATTAGTTCCGGCGTTAATTAGTTTGTGTGGATGGCTGTCGGAGTAGTCATTTTCTGGCGGACGTGTACTGCTTTGCATCCAGAAAAATAAAACAAAACTTTCCAACTACCGTTTCATTCAATTTGGGCGGACGTGTACTGTTTTCCATACAGAAAAAATATAACAATTTTTGTAACAACCCTAAATACAAAGTGCATGTTCATGTGATTCATCAGCATATCATCTTGTGCATTGTGAAAATATTGAATTTTTGCTAGAGAAAATACACATAAAATATCAAACTAGTTAAAGATTAAAGGAAAGGCTTAAAAAGAATTTAAATAAAAGAGAAAATAATGTGTTTAACATTTTCTACTATTCAAATATCAGAAATGAAGATTTATGAAAGTTCCCTGAAATTGTTTTGCTTTGTAAAATTAATTGCAAGAAATAACAAAGCTTCTTTTATTAATTTATCCTTGAATTTTTAATTCGAAAATAATTTGGAATCTTAACCTGGACCTAAAAAGAAAAGTGCTTAAAATACTTTCAAATACCTCCCTGATTTTTCGCGGAATTTTTCGAGTGCCGGAAGTATGTTTTTCAATTAACCGGAAGCTCGAGGGTGTTTATGTAAAATTGCGGCAGCCCCATTGTCGACCTCTTCTTTCTTCCTCCTCTCTCGAACCGACTCCCACCACCGCCTCCCGGCGCCAGGCGCAGCTCGCCCGGCCGCGTGTCCCCCTTCCTCCTCGCCACGCAGCTGGCTGCTACTTACCGCCTCCACTCCGGACGGGGGATAAACCCGGGCCCGAGCTTCCCTCTTCTTTCTCTCCAAAAAATTTTTCCTCACCCGGACACACTCGCGCCCTCCGGTTCTCTGCCGCCGGCCGCCTCAAGCCGTCCCCCGACGAGCCCCACTCCAAATCGCTGCGCTCTTCTCTTCCGAAGCCGGCCATGGCGTCCAATCGAGATTTCCCACACTAGAGCCCGAGAGCGAGGCGTTGTCTTCCTCGGAGGTCATCACCGGCGGTCATGGCCGTTTGTCAAAATTCTCCGTCCCGGGTGAGCCGTTTCCCCTTTGTCTCTTCCCGGACGTGCGCCATAGCACCCTCTCTCCCTTTGGTAGCTTAGCATGGAGTTCCCTTCACCGAGACACCGGGATTGTTGTGTTTCGTCAAGTCCGGCCGCCGCCACATCCGCGCCTCACCGTCGAACTTCACGTTCCGGCCATCTCCGGGGTCAGCAACCGTGTGCCGCGCTTGCCCATCCTCGGGGGTTGCTCCGGGCGCTTGTTTCCCCAAATTTTATTCACCACGAGCAAGCCCCGGTCACCGCCGAAGCCTTGCTCGAGTCGCACCTCGCCGCCGGTGAGATTTCCGGCCACCACTACCGCCCGGACCCCACCCCTTTGCTTGCCATGTTGCGTGGAGTCTTCCGGGACCAATCCCCACCCTCCTCACCTACTCCCGCATCCCTCCGGCAGAGCGCCGCCGCGCTCCGGCCGCCGCGACCATGGCCGCGGTGCCTCGGCGCGGTCCGGGCGCGCGCGGGCCTCCGGGCCGGAGTGGGCCGCCGGGCCGCCGCTGTGCTGCTGGGCCAAATCGAGTTGCTGGGCCACCTCGGAGCCAGATGGGCCGGCTCTGTTTCAGCCCAAAACTCTCTTTTTTTTTCTATTTTACGAATTTATTTATTTGCAGATTCCTTTCAAACTTCAAAAATTCGTAGAAAATTCCACAAAAATCAGAAAAATGTCAAACAAAGTTCTTTGGATTCATAAAATTATTCTCTATTTATTTATGAATTCAAATACCTATTTTCAGAAAGTATAATTTCATAGTTTAATTAATTACCTTTCTTTAATTAATATAACCTATTATTTTATGCTAATTATTAATTGTTTTTTGAAAATAAATTTCTTTAAAAATTAGAGATACTGCAGACGAAAGTGTTTGTGAAAACTGTTTTCCAAAATTAAACATAAACACCGTCATTTCATGTGATCCCAAATTAATAGCTTAAGTGTTCTCACATGTCGTTAAGTATTTATAATTGTTGTTTAAAACCTTGGTTAATTATTAATGGATGAACCTGGTTAATTATTAATTAATGAACATGATTAATAAGTAATTTTTAAGTAATGACCTTGATTAAGCAATAATTAATGAGCATGATCAACTAATACTTATTGCTTAACGAACATGATTAATTGTTAATTGTTAGTTGATAATTACTGAACATAATGAATCAGTAGTTGTTAGTTGATGAACAAAATTAACAAAACCTTTGCACGATCATATCATCTTCATTCATGCATACATGGTTGTGATTCGCGACGTATTGTTGGTCGACCTAGGTTCCGGCGTGATCGAAGTTCCGTCCGAGGTCGAGAAAGGAGACGGAAGCTTCGAAGTCGACCGAGCACATCAAGGAAGCTAACCCCGACTTGAATCGAGGCAAGCCCCGGTGCATCCCACCTATATTTTAAAGTCTTTTCTTTTATCACAGTTATCGTGTCGTGATTGTGCATTAGGTTTCAGGAATTGCTTGACACCCTAGATGCATGAGTAGAATTCCTATGTTACCTGTTTATCCATGATTGGTTTTGTGTCTCGATAGATGCTACGCTTAATTCACGGGGCTACGGTAGAAGTCGAGTGGTGCTCGAGCACACTCGCGAGCTGGTACGATCCGATCTTAAAGCATGGAGGCTTTAAGTTGATTGATGTCTTTTAAGTGAAGTTAAAGATGAAGATGGAGATGAAATGGAGACCGGACGGGCCCTGTAGGAGAAAGGGCAAAGACGAGGTCTTGCAAGGTGGTAGCCCCGTCCGTGTCGGTCAAGGACCGTACCGTTGTTGGCCCCGTCGAGCGAGTATTTGAACGTACCGATTTACATACTGGTGTTTATGGGGCCGGGAAGCCGATGTAACCTAATTGTCACAGCGGTTGGACGTAGCCCATCCCCTAATTGGCTGGAGAATGAGGTGAGGCCTCATGTCTCAACGGGAGAGGAATGGGTGGTCGCTCACGGATAACGTCGAGGACGGGTATCGCGTGGGGTCCCCGGTGTTCTCGGGCGGATGGGAGACTAACCCGGCCACCGCCAGGAATTAGCGTGAAAGGTTGTCGTATGCGACCAAAGGGGTGCGTATACGCCGTGTAAACGGGTTTTCCCAGCTGGTGAAATCGATTCGAATCGCTGTCCCTCGCAGTAATGAGTACCGCTTGTTCACCGTGTCACATCGTAGTTAATCAAGTGGAAGATGAAGGAAGAGGAATGAAAGAGTGGTTGTTTGAAATTAATCTTTTCCTGCAAACTTGATTGCAATAGTGATAGTCTGCAAACCTAGAGACTAATGAACTTAACGTGAGCTAAAATATCGAAAGTAAGGACCCACCCTTTAATGCTGTTTTTCGCAAAGGAGTAAACCCCACAGCCGGAAAGCCTTTGCATACTAGGCGTCGGCCTTAGCGTGCCATGTTGACGGGTCGGTCTTGCTGAGTATTAGAATACTCAAGGTTTGTTCGTTATATTTTTCAGGAATCGAGTCGTACTTTCTCGGCTTGTACGGTAGTCCTGGGAGTGGAGTGTCCCAAGTGTGGTTCCCACCAATAGGAACGGTTTCCGACGTCGTGAAAAGAAAGGACCGTGATGTACGAAGGGCTCGGTGCATCACGTTGACCGTCTACTAGTGTTTTGTTGTATAAAGTATCAGTTTCCGCTGCAATACTCGTAGGTTGTTAAACTTCAATAAGATTTATTATTCCGCTGCATCAATGTTTGTATTTTGGAAACCTGGTTGTATTATACCATGATGTATATATGCTGGCTTGTATGAGATGATACACTCGTTGTAACTCGCTTCGTCGAGTGTCCCTCTGTTCCGATTCCCGGGTGTCCCGGAGGGGATGTCACAGCTGGTATCGGAGCGGTTCAGGGGCAACAAGTACATTGTTTACAAGCTCGTTTTCAAAACTTAACACGTTTAGTGCGCTTAGAGCACGAGAGAATACGGAGCCTATAAGGATGTAGAATAGTTAGATTTTTACTAACCGTTCGACGTTCGGGTTTTGAGAAGTGCTAACTATTCGCTATAGTTTTATATACTATAGTATGTATAGTTAGTTTACCGAGCATGCATCATGTCATATTGAGTGCTATAATAGAAAGTCTGGGGTTATACTTAGATAGTATCGTAGAGTAGAATTAGTTTCCTATGGTTGGTACAAGAAGGAGTTTATGCGGTGGAAATAGAAGGCAAGCGTAACTCTTCCACCGAGGCGATAGAATGGAGAGATTTAAGATCTTCATATACGGATGATTAAAGGCAATCGGATAAAAGGATAATCATCTCGTAGTTGTCAAGGAGCCTATGAGAGCTATGGATCTAGAAGAACAAATTGAAGATGCTCGTACGAAGGTGTACTACAAGTAAATCTGGGGTTGGAATGAGAGATAGTGCACCTCTTCTCTATACACTCGCTTGTGCATTGGACTTCAACGTGTTGTATCGTTGGTATCCTTATATCCCAATTTCGGATCAGTGATACTAATACCAAGTTTTATAACGAGAATGGAACAAACCGGAAGAGGAAACCATCCCGAAAGCTCCCAAGCAAGATGTTCGAGAGTCAGCATCAACTCCACCTACCCCGGCACAAGCTATTGCCACTATATTGGAGTCTCGTGAAGAGCAACGGGAACTTCTTCAGCAGCTTGTTTAGAATACGGCCCCACCGGCTAGTGGTCAAGATCAGCATGCTCCACCAGTTCACGTTACATATTCGGATTTCCTAGCTACTGGTCCACCCAATTTTTCGGATGAGGGAGATCCTCCGGAAGCGGATCATTGGCTACGTACTATCGAGTCGAAGCTGGAGCTCCTACCATGCACGAGTATCGGAAGACTATCTTTGCCGCTCAGCAACTAGAAGGATTTGTCTGGAGCATGGTGGGCTAATTACAAGGCCATGATTCCCGAAGGTTACCAAGTACTATGGCAAGAATTCACACAGGCTTTTCGTGAACATCATATTTCCGAAGGTATCCTGAACCAAAAGCGTAAGGAGTTTCTAGCGCTGAAGCAAGGTGATATGACCGTACACTCCTATTCAAAGTTGTTCAACCGTCGGCTCAATATGCTCCTCGGAATGTGGACACCGACGCCAAGAAGAAGGAATGCTTCAAGCAAGGACTTACTACCAAGTTACAATCCCGGCTTGTTTTGGACCGAGGAGTTAGTTTCAATGAGTTGGTAAGTGATGCTATACTCATGGAGGATGCTATTCGGATTCATCAAGAAGAGAAGGCTAAAAAGAGAGCAGCCAATGAACAAGGAAGTAAGGTGCTCTCCAAGTATCGTCTAGTCCACACGTCCGCAGCGGATCGGAGGTTCGAGCCTCGGCCATCAGATTTCATTTCTCACCGGCCACCTCGGTATCGGCAACGGGTGTTTCCCCGTTCAGCGGTCCAATAATCAGATCTATCAAGTATACACCCCTCATTCCAAACTCCACAATCAGTTGACCATCTACGCTATGACGATGGTTGTCATGGACAATTGGCTCAAGATTGTGTCGCACCAACAAAGCAAAACTTGTCAATACGCCCTCAAAAGAAAGCAGTTGGTCGACGGAAGAATACACTCGAAATATGGTAAGATGAAGACTGGTCGTGTCAACTTCACCACCGCCGAAGAGATTCCGAAAGGGTCACAAGTCATGGCTGGGTTGTTCACTATCAACCATCATGATGCCATTATTTTATTTGACTCGGGAGCGACCCACAACTTCATCGATAAAGGATATGTCCAAAGGTATAATCTACCATCATGCAAGATGACTTATCCACATCTCATATCATCGCCTGGAGGTAATATACTTGCAGATCAAAGTACTACAGAGCTACGGTTGAAATTGGGTCGTAAGGAATATCCCACCTCCTTTATAGTCTTAAATGGACAAGGATTGGACGCGATTCTTGGCATGAGATGGATGAAGTATCATAAGGCAGTATTGGATATAGATGCTTTTGCAGTTCACCTGAATTCTCCTCTTCACGGACGAGATTGCTTTCAGTTGACTTCTTCCGGAACTATTCCTCCAATGATTTATAAGACTACCGGTAAAAGTTTGGAAGACATTCCTATAGTCTGTGAGTACCCCGATGTTTTTCCGGAAGACTTACCGGGTTTACCGCCGGATCGAGCGGTAGAGTTTAAGATAGAGCTACAGCACTGGAACAGCACCGATATCAAGGAGACCGTATCGGATGCCACCAAATGAGTTAGCCGAGTTGAAGGTGCAATTAAAGGAATTATTAGACAAGGGATATATTCGTCCAAGTTCGTCACCACTGGGGATGCCCAGCCTTGTTTGTAAAGAAGAAAGATGAGACATTAAGGCTATGTGTGGATTATAGGCCTCTCGAATGCCGTTACCATCAAGAACAAGTACCCTCTTCCAAGGATTGATATCTTGTTTGATCAACCGATAGGAGCCAAAATCTTCTCCAAGATAGATCTCCGCTCCGGATATCACCGGATTAAGATAAGAGCTGAAGACATACCAAAGACCGCATTCTCCACAAGGTACGGACTATACGAGTACCTGGTGATGTCATTTGGATTGACTAATGCACCAGCACACTTCATGTATCTCATGAATTCTGTGTTCATGCCGGAGCTAGACAAGTTTGTCGTGGTATTCATTGACGACATTTTGATCTACTCCAAGTCGGAAGAGGAACATGCCAATCACATAAGAGTTGTGTTGCAACGACTAAGGGATCACCAGCTATACGCCAAGTTTAGCAAGTGTGAGTTTTGGTTGAAGGAAGTACCATTTCTAGGGCATGTAATATCAGTCGAAGGAGTAGCAGTTGATCCTGGCAAAGTTCAAGACGTGTTGGATTGGAAACCGCCGAAGTCGGTTTCGCAAATCCGAAGTTTCTTAGGACTGGCTGGTTACTACGGAAGGTTTATTCCCAACTTCTCGAAGATAGCCAAGCCAATGACTAAACTGTTGGAAAAGGATAAGAAGTATGTATGGAGCAAAGAATGTGAAGAAGCTTTTCGGACATTAAGGAAATTGCTGACAACAGCTCCGAGTACTCGCTCAGCCGGATCCGACGAAGCCTTTTGATGTGTATTGTGATGCATCAGGAACAGGACTTGGATGTGTTCTAATGCAGGAAGGTCGAGTGATTGCCTATGCTTCTCGACAACTTAGGCGTCATGAGGAACACTATCCCACACATGATCTCGGAGTTAGCAGCAGTCGTTCTAGCATTGAAAAGCTGGAGACATTATCTCTTGGGAAATTTAGTACATCTCTACACAGACCACAAGAGTCTCAAGTACATCTTTACCCAAGCAGATCTAAACATGCGCCAACGAAGATGGTTGGAATTAATCAAGGATTATGAGCTGGAGATTCACTACCACCCAGGCAAGGCAAACGTGGTAGCTAATGCTTTAAGTCGCAAGGTTCATTGCCATAATCTCACGGTGCAATTTTTGATTGAAGCATCTCCACCCGAAAGTGAAGAGTCGAGTCTTCGGATTATTCCGTATGGAGCCTTGACCAATTTGGCTCTTATTCCTACCATTCGTGAAGAAGTGGTAGCAGCTCAACAAAAGGATGTTGGTATGGAACACATCGAAGACGACTCTGAAGGGTGAAATCAAGTGTTTCCAACTAGATGACGAAGGTGTTATCTGGTTCAAGAATAGGCTAGTAGTGCCTAAGAACTTGGAACTTCGCCCAAAGATAATGGATGAAGCCCATACGTCCAAGTATTCTATTCATCCTGGAACCAACAAGATGTATCAAGACTTGAAGAAAAGATTCTGGTGGACAAGAATGAAGCGCGAGATAGCAAGGTATGTCAACGAGTGCGACACTGTCGACGTGTCAAAGCAGAGCATTTGAAGCAAGCAGGTCCACTTCAACCTCCGAGCATACCTGAATGGAAATGGGAAGATATCAGCATGGACTTTATTGTTGGATTACCGATGACTCCACGGAAGCACGACTCCATCCGGGTCATAGTTGACAGATTGACCAAGTCAGCTCATTTTATACCGGTACATACCAACTACAAGACCAAGCAATATGCAGATCTATATATTTCACGCATTCTATGTTTGCATGGAGTACCCAAGACCATCATCTCGGATCGAGGAGCTCAATTTGTCTCTAGATTTTGGAAACAGCTTGCATGAGTCCTTAGGAACGAAGTTAATTCGAAGCTCAGCTTATCATCCCCAAACGGATGGACAAACAGAAAGAATCAATCAATATCTCGAGGATATGCTCCGAGCGTGTGTTTTGACATACGGTAAAGATTGGGAGAAATGTTTACCGCTAGCGAGTTCTCATACAACAACAGCTATCAAGAGAGTGTCGGAATGTCACCGTTCCAAGCTCTGTATGGACGTAGCTGCCGTACACCATTGAATTGGTCCGAAAGTGAAGAAAGAATAATCTTCGGACCCGACCTAGTAAAAGATGCGAGAGGAACAAGTACGTCTCATTCAACAGAACCTCAAGAGAGCTAAATCTCGACGGATCGGCTATGCCGATAAAAGACGTCGAGAGTTGGTATTCAAGGTTGGAGACCAAGTCTATCTTCGAGTATCTCCTACCAAAGGTGTTCAAAGGTTTGGAATCAAGGGCAAGTTAGCGCCACGATACATCGGACCTTTTCCAATCTTAGAAAGATATGGAGCTGTAGCATATCGTTTGGAGTTGCCAAGCACACTTGTCGGGTATACACAACATATTTCATGTATCTCAACCGAAGAAGTGTTTGAAACCACCAGTGGATATACCGACAACCGAAGTGCAACGAGTTACAACCGAGACTTGACATATGACGAACGTCCGGTCAAGGTTCTCGACACCAAGGATCGAGTGACTCGACATAGAACCAATAAGTTCTACAAAGTTCAATGGAGTAATCACTCGAAGTCTGAAGCTACTTGGGAACAAGAGGAATTCCTTCGATCAAACTACCCCGAGTTCTTTAGCACTATTGTCTAGCCGCTTCAATCGTGAATCTCGGGACGAGATTCCTGTAAGGGGAGGGCTGTAACAACCCTAAATACAAAGTGCATGTTCATGTCATTCATCAGCATATCATCTTGTGCATTGTGAAAATATTGAATTTTTGCTAGAGAAAATACACATAAAATATCAAACTAGTTAAAGATTAAAGGAAAGGCTTAAAAGAATTTAAATAAAAGAGAAAATAATGTGTTTAACATTTTCTACTATTCAAATATCAGAAATGAAGATTTATGAAAGTTCCCTGAAATTGTTTTGCTTTGTAAAATTAATTGCAAGAAATAACAAAGCTTCTTTTATTAATTTATCCTTGAATTTTTAATTCGAAAATAATTTGGAATCTTAACCTGGACCTAAAAAGAAAAGTGCTTAAAATACTTTCAAATACCTCCCTGATTTTTCGCGGAATTTTTCGAGTGCCGGAAGTATGTTTTTCAATTAACCGTAAGCTCGAGGGTGTTTATGTAAAATTGCGGCAGCCCCATTGTCGACCTCTTCTTTCTTCCTCCTCTCTCGAACCGACTCCCACCACCGCCTCCCCGGCGCCGAGCGCAGCTCGCCCGGCCGCGTGTCCCCCTTCCTCCTCGCCACGCAGCTGGCTGCTACTTACCGCCTCCACTCCGGACGGGGGATAAACCCGGGCCCGAGCTTCCCTCTTCTTTCTCTCCAAAAATTTTTTCCTCACCCGGACACACCCGCGCCTCTCGGTTCTCTCGCCGCCGGCCGCCTCAAGCCGTCCCCGACGAGCCCCACTCCAAATCGATGCGCTCTTCTCTTCCGAAGCGTGCCATGGCGTCCAATCGAGATTTCCCACACTAGAGCCCGAGAGCGAGGCGTTGTCTTCCTCGGAGGTCATCACCGGCGGTCATGGCCGTTTGTCAAAATTCTCCGTCCTGGGTGAGCCGTTTTCCCCTTTGTCTCTTCCCGGACGTGCGCCATAGCACCCTCTCTCCCTTTGGTAGCTTAGCATGGAGTTCCCTTCACCGAGACACCGGGATTGTTGTGTTTCGTCAAGTCCGCTGCCGCCACATCCGCGCCTCACCGTCGAACTTCACGTTCCGGCCATCTCCGGGGTCAGCAACCGTGTGCCGCGCTTGCCCATCCTCGGGGTTGCTCCGAGCGCTTGTTTCCCCAAATTTTATTCACCACAAGCAAGCCCCGGTCACCGCCGAAGCCTTGCTCGAGTCGCACCTCGCCGCCGGTGAGATTTCCGGCCACCACTACCGCCCGGACCCCACCCCTTTGCTTGCCATGTTGCGTGGAGTCTTCCGGGACCAATCCCCACCCTCCTCACCTACTCCCGCATCCCTCCGGCAGAGCGCCGCCGCGACCATGGCCGCGGTGCCCTGCGCGGTCCGGGCCGCGCGCGGCCTCCGGGCCGGAGTGGGCCGCTGGGCCGCCGCTGTGCTGCTGGGCCAAATCGAGTTGCTCGGGCCACCTCGGAGCCAGATGGGCCGGCTCTGTTTCAGCCCAAAACTCTCTTTTTTTTTCTATTTTACGAATTTATTTATTTGCAGATTCCTTTCAAACTTCAAAAATTCGTAGAAAATTCCACAAAAATCAGAAAAATGTCAAACAAAGTTCTTTGGATTCATAAAATTATTCTCTATTTATTTATGAATTCAAATACCTATTTTCAGAAAGTATAATTTCATAGTTTAATTAATTACCTTTCTTTAATTAATATAACCTATTATTTTATGCTAATTATTAATTGTTTTTTGAAAATAAATTTCTTTAAAAATTAGAGATACTGCAGACGAAAGTGTTTGTGAAAACTGTTTTCCAAAATTAAACATAAACACCGTCATTTCATGTGATCCCAAATTAATAGCTTAAGTGTTCTCACATGTCGTTAAGTATTTATAATTGTTGTTTAAAAGCTTGGTTAATTATTAATGGATGAACCTGGTTAATTATTAATTAATGAACATGATTAATAAGTAATTTTTAAGTAATGACCTTGATTAAGCAATAATTAATGAGCATGATCAACTAATACTTATTGCTTAACGAACATGATTAATTGTTAATTGTTAGTTGATAATTACTGAACATAATGAATCAGTAGTTGTTAGTTGATGAACAAAATTAACAAAACCTTTGCATGATCATATCATCTTCATTCATGCATATATGGTTGTGATTCGCGACGTATTGTTGGTCGACCTAGGTTCCGGCGTGATCGAAGTTCCGTCCGAGGTCGAGAAAGGAGACGGAAGCTTCGAAGTCGACCAAGCACATCAAGGAAGCTAACCCCGACTTGAATCAAGGCAAGCCCCGGTGCATCCCACCTATATTTTAAAGTCTTTTCTTTTATCACAGTTATCGTGTCGTGATTGTGCATTAGGTTTCGAGAATTGCTTGACACCCTAGATGCATGAGTAGAATTCCTATGTTACCTGTTTATCCATGATTGGTTTTGTGTCTCGATAGATGCTACGCTTAATTCACAGGGCTACGGTAGAAGTCGAGTGGTGCCGAGCACACTCGCGAGCTGGTACGATCTGATCTTAAAGCATGGAGGCTTTAAGTTGATTGATGTCTTTTAAGTGAAGTTAAAGATGAAGATGGAGATGAAATGGAGACCGGACGGGCCCTGTAGGAGAAAGGACAAAGACGAGGTCTTGCAAGGTGGTAGCCCCGTCTCGTGTCGGTCAAGGACCGTACCGTTGTTGGCCCCGCTGAGCAAGTATTTGAACGTACCGATTTACATACCGGTGTTTATGGGGCCAGGAAGCCGATGTAACCTAATTGCCACAGCGGTTGGACGTAGCCCATCCCCTAATTGGCCGGAGAATGAGGTGAGGCCTCATGTCTCAACGGGAGAGGAATGGGTGGTCGCTCACGGATAACGTCGAGGACGGGTATCGCGTGGGGTCCCCGGGTTCTTGGGCGGATGGGAGACTAACCCGGCCACCGCCAGGAATTAGCGTGAAAGGTTGTCGTATGCGACCAAAGGGGTGCGTATACGCCGTGTAAACGGGTTTTCCCAGCTGGTGAAATCGATTCGAATCGCTGTCCCTCGCAGTAATGAGTACCGCTTGTTCACCGTGTCACATCGTAGTTAATCAAGTGGAAGATGAAGGAAGAGGAATGAAAGAGTGGTTGTTTGAAATTAATCTTTTCCTGCAAACTTGATTACAATAGTGATAGTCTGCAAACCTAGAGACTAATGAACTTAACGTGAGCTAAAATACCGAAAGTAAGGACCCACCCTTTAATGCTGTTTTTCACAAAGGAGTAAACCCCACAGCCAGAAAGCCTTTGCATACTAGGCGTCGGCCTTAGCGTGCCATGTTGACGGGTCGGTCTTGCTGAGTATTAGAATACTCAAGGTTTGTTCGTTATATTTTTTCAGGAATCGAGTCGTACTTTCTCAGCTTGTACGGTAGTCCTAGGAGTGGAGTGTCCCAAGTGTGGTTCCCACCAATGGGAACGGTTTCCGACGTCGTGAAAAGAAAGGACCGTGATGTACGAAGGGCTGAGTGCATCACGTTGACCGTCTACTAGTGTTTTGTTGTATAAAGTATCAGTTTCCGCTGCAATACTCGTAGGTTGTTAAACTTCAATAAGATTTATTATTCCGCTGCATCAATGTTTGTATTTCGGAAACCTGGTTGTATTATACCATGATGTATATATGCTGGCTTGTATGAGATGATACACTGTTGTAACTCGCTTCGTCGAGTGTCCCTCTGTTCCGATTCCTGGGTGTCCCGGAGGGGATGTCACAATTTTCCAACAACTTTATTCAATTTGGGGGTACATTGCTATCGCTGTCTGCCATTTTAAACGCATTATAATATCCGGCTTGTTACACTTGTGACACTCTCTTGACCAAGCTGAAGACAATCGACGTCATGATATATGCTATACAGGTAACTGTCGTCGTGGACCCGTTGCTGCACGTAAGCTTGAACCATAGTAAAGCTGCACGGCTTTTCCACTGCCACATTATGGTCACTCTGTAATGGCAAGATCGGTATACTCAACAGAAATCGTGCTGCACAAAAGATACATGATGTTCCGTTTCAGCAAGGTAATAAGCTAAGCTTCCACGGCCATGATGCAGGCATGCGTACCAGCATTAGCTGAAAACTTCCATGATGCAGGCCATGGTGCTCATTTTGTGACTTTAACGTAGCATCTGATTTTTCTTAAGTCATCCTGCCAAGTATATTTAAAAAATGGACATATAGCACGTGACGTGAGACAGAGAGGTCTGTGTATGTGCCAACATCATGGAGCTGGAAGTACCTACTACCTCTGTCCCATTGAAAGTGTCATTCTCGCTTTCCAGAAGTCAAACCTTTTCAACTTTGACCAAAAATATATAAAAAATTATAAATACTTATTGAATATAATTAATATCATTAGATAGATAATTGAATCTACTTTCATAATCAACTTATTTAAAGATACAAATATTATTAATATTTTCTACAAATCTAGTCAAAGATTAAAAAGTTTGACTGACACGAATACCATAGCGACACTTTCAATGGAACGGAGGGAGTACAAAGCTAGTGTAGCTAGCACAAACCAGAGGAATATATACAACAACACTGTACATCAGGGCTGGAAACAATTTGGTGAATTCCTCATATACTCGTACATTTTCAGTAAGTATGAATGTATGATCTTTGTTACTTACCTGTTGGCTTATGCGTTACTACATCTTACTAGGACGTAGTTAAAAAGCAGAAAGCAAAAATGAGACACCAGAATTACTCCAGCCTCCAATAATGAAATATAAAAGAAAACCAGATTCCATGGTGATGCTTATGAGTCAATAATGGTGTGGCGAGGCCATACTAGTTTCATATTGCCCATACCAAAGAAAGGGATTCGATGGTGATGTTTTTGGCTTGACTACCTCAATTTAGGATAGTGGCTCTTAAGAAGCTCTACTGTATATGCTCTTAGCTTGTTATACTAGGGCGAGTTCGCCACGGTGGTGAAAGCAGCGGAAGCAATCAATAACCTGTTCAGCGCTGTTGGAGTGTATTTCCATCATTAAACTCAGACCGTGATGTGCTGAGTGGAGATGAATGTTGTGGCAGATCGAGCATATGGTTACAATAAAGTATGCGGCTGAGAGCGATAGATAACTATATGTGACGAAACACTGTAACAATCGTGCATTATAACCACGTCTTCCAAAAACCAGTAGCTGTGGCAGGCAAAATGGGCCGCAGCTACAGCGAAGGTGGGGCTACAATGTGTATTAACCGTGGCTATAGACGGCTCAATAGCGATGGTTGACGTTGTCAACCGTGGCTAATGAGCTATACATCAATAGTCATCATTGATGTTGTCAACCATGGCTAGTGAGCACCTTATAGCCAAGGCTGACAATGTGGCCCGTTGTTGTTATTTTTTGGCCCGTTTGGGCCAACTAGCCCTAGGTCATTCTCGTCCTCCCAAATAAAAGCCAACAATTGTTCCTAAAAAAAAGCCAACAACTCTACAAACCCTAATCAAGCTCCTCTCTTCCAATCTCTATCTCCACTCAGCTGCCAGGTCTGTTTCCACTCAGCCGCCAGCATGTGTAGGACACGGCACCGGCCAGGCCCAACGCGCCCTAGGAAAGCGTGACCCTGACGACGAGCGCGTCCGCCACCCCGGCTAGTGTGGCCCCTACGGGCGCGGCCCCCAGCGAGTCGCGGCCAGGTGACACGGTGCTTGGCGACAGATGTGTTGCCTCCGCTCTATATTCTAGACAGCTTCATGTCTAAAACCAGTATGACAATGAAATAAAACCAAAAGACCCAAAAGATTTGTTATATTTCAAAAACAACTAGCAGTTACGTTTTTTGCTCTTATTTCTTGAAATTTTAGATCATTAATCAATGAGGTCATGCAGGAAACATTGCAGGATCGTAAAAGGGGACCTGTGGACACCTTGTCCATGGTATAGCTAATGGATCAGACCCTGGAAATGTTCAAGCGTAGAGTGTTCATGTAGCAGCGAATGGATCAGAGCCGGAAGTGTTCAAGCCTAGACCGGCCGTCGAAGCCCGTGTCCATGTAGTAGGCAACGAAGTTTGGTACCGTGGTACTCCTGTATCGCGGACGCTTATCCTTAACATTGAACAACTTACCGATAGGGCCGAAGTGTTCAGCTCCCTCAGGCAGTCATAGCTCGGGCGTGCCGCAGGTGCAGAACCCATCCCAACGGAGGTTCAGTAGCGTTGTGGAAGAACTGGAATGTGCTGCTGCCTTTAACCATTTGCAGCGTTGTTGTTGGCTGTTGCTATTGGAAAAACCGGCACTAATCACCACCAATAATCCCTCATCTTGTGTTGAACAGTCAGAATAACATTCACCAACAGAGCTGCAGCGGAATACACAATCACAATGCACAATTGACACAATGATTTACGTGAAAAACCTCCTCTAAACGAGAGGAGTAAAAACCACGGGGCAACCAGCCTACTCCAACCTTCTCCACTATAAAACGATAATGGATACAAGGAGTCGTCTCTAGAACCTCTAGAGGCACACTGCAGCAGCAACTACACCAACAAGGTGGCTACAACCTTAATACAACAACAATAGCAACACACCCAAGTAAAATACAACAAGAGCTAACACTTTCAACTATTACAGAGATGATTGCATTCTGTCCCCATCGTAGTTTAGTTCATATCGAGCAAACCACAGATCCAATGACCACGAATTTTGGTAGGCAAACAGTTCCACGAGTCCTCTATGTGCTGACAAAAATTCAGATCAATCCGACACCGTTTCTCTGCGCAAACAATTCATCTACCAAAACTGCTCAGTGCTGAATCTACTGCTAACAGAACTGACAAACTCCCCCTCAAATCCGATGCTCCACTAATCCAATCCTCAAACCAACTGATCGAAACAGAGTACTCTAAGTGTAGAACGAGCTCACCAAGTTTGGGGCCAATCTGATCACGTTTGAGCCTCCGATCAGCTGCAAGGAAATGACTTCACAGGATGCACGAATCTGGACAGCAAGCCTTCTCTTCTTCCTCTCTTGCTTCACTTCCTGTTCTATTGTTGTTTGCTGCTCTCTCTCACTCCCTTTACTCATCCACAACATGAACAAGGTATATGAGGGCTATAGTTTTTCTTCTCCAAGCATTCTCCATCGTTCATCAAAGTGGCAATCAAGGGTTCACACGCGTTTGACCGTTTCAGATTTTGGGCTGACTATTTCTTCATGTGGAGGGAATTTAGCCCAACAGTTGCCTATACCCTTTTCTGGCAGACGTTATGTGATTGTGTCCAGACAAATAAAATAACATTCCAACTACTTTATTTTTTAACACATAATAATATCCGAATACATGGCACAACATAGAAAGCAATTGTCAACAATAAGGTTTAATGGTGGTCATAAAGAAATATCTCAAAAACTGATTCTGTAAAGTGCTGCATTGCATCCTTGATATTTTCTTATTTTAAGCATTTAACAACAGTGCACAGTAGTGACAGTAAGTAAAGCCACCTACAGATTTGAGCAGTAACAGCATAGTAATAGTTATAAAAGGACAAATGTTAAACGTATGTCCTCTTAGTGATATTTCACTTGCAGCCTCCTGTCCAGTTTTCCTTATTCTTTATGCTATGGCTATGGAAGGTAAGCTAATAACAAGAATCTAGAAAAAATATATCCTAGCAGATTGAGTAATATGTAGAGTGATGAAATGAGGATATGTTGAAGCTGGAAGTATCGATAAGAACCGGAGGTATCTGGAACCACATCCTCTAAAAGCATGCAGGTTACACTGAAAGTAAGCACAATATTTGAGGTATCAATTCTCAAGATAGTTTAAGAAAGAAAATCCTAAATAGCCTCGTGAAAATCAATGCAGTGTTGTAATACGATCAACTGGTTCCACTTGCGTTACGGTGAAATCGCCTGTATGTGCCTTTGTACAACACAAAGCTGGAAATTAGTCTGAATGGCTTACTAGTAAAACACAAAGTCCACGCACGAAATCCATAAGCTTTCCCTTTATGAAATTTAGAAACCAGACAGTTGGCTATCACATCGTCGCACATAGTATCCATAAGAAACAAGGTTTTGATATTGGGGAGGATCCTTTCAAGGATGCATGCACTGCTACTTAAGCACGTCAGTACGTGATCAGACTTGAAGTACAACGGAGGGTTATCGAATCACCCCAATGTAGATGTATATCGACACCAGAGGTTAATCCATGATGAGACTTGTTGAGACGGGCTCCTTAGAGAAGATGATGATGCCTCTCTGCTTACCTGCTGAGCCCCATGCATAACAGTATTATTTGGAAATCCCTTGCAAACTAGAATACAGAAACAGTTTCCTGTAACGAGCTATAAGCACAGCACTGCCCATTCCGATGCCAGAATATCGGCGGGTAGTTTGGCCTCTACGCCATAGTTCATTGTCGGCTTGACTGGTATGACAATTATGGAGGGCACCAGAAACTGATAAAAACGATTAATCGTATTTGTAAACGAACCACTTGTCAGGAAACTGATCTCGTATGTGGCGCTTATTTGTTTGCGAGATATTTCCTTTATTTTTGGGTGTGTTCCATGGACTGTACCGGCTTTCTCATCAATCCACAATTATCAGGCAATAATACACACCAGGGATAGGGATAGTACACAGAAAAGTTAGCTCAAGTAAAGAAATAAAACAGAAGAGAGGTCCAATTAAAATGCCAATCAAAGGACACAACATATAATATTGTACCAACCAACACATGCCGTGAGAGGGCGCAACTTATAAAACGAACACTACCAGCCTGATATGGTACATTGTTATGCAACAGAAAAATAGTAATGGATAGAGTCTAAGCTAGCCAATGGCTTAAAAAAGAGACATAGAGAATAAACCACCAAGAGAAGTAAGTTTGTGTTGGGCAAAGGAGGCTTCTGGAACCACATGCCATCAACCCTGAAAGTAGAACTGAGTGAAGAGAACGGTCATGGCGAATTCAGTTTCACCAAATTAATTAAGCGGCATATGTATGTGTCATGTGAACTACATATTGCTTACAGATTGCAGGCCAGGATATGGAACTCAGATTAATGTCGGAAATGGGTCGGAATGTGCGTGTACTCACGCACTATCCAGCGGATGTTAGGGTATTAGGCCGGGCATCGGGACAGAATGGCTTCTCCTATGGTGCACATGTACGGACTTTTCTACCTTTGGAGTTCAGGGTGTTCATTGATTAGATAACCTGGCCAACCCACCAGGAGAAACCGAGCACAAACCATGGTGCACGGGTTCTACACGGTAGTCTAGGCGGGTTATATGTTCACCACAATGAATCTAGTGAAGCCGTCTAGTTGCCTTCACCTACCTTCGTGTCGTGCATCCATAGGATCCTGTCTGCCTCAGCAATCATATACTGGCAAGATTGGGAGTAATCATGATTGGCTTGGAACGTGGAAGCCCGACCATGATGAAAAAGATCATGCAACTGCAACTGAACTGCCAAAATAGACCTTTTTTGCATCTCAATCTCACTAACTCAAATCAGGCTTTTAGCAACACCACCTAGCGACGGGGAGATAAAATCCGTCTGTAGGAGACCCAGTAGAGATGGATTTCCAAAAACCGTCAGTTATATTTCACTGAAGTCAACCAAGACAGACGGCTGCAACAAAACCCATCTAAAACAAACGAGACAGTCACGGGTAAACAAAATTCGTCACAACTACTCTAAGCTACAGCGACGGTTATTTTATGGGTGTGACAGTTATTGAATTCCTGCCCTTGTTTTTGTAAGGTATAGCGATGGATTTTCACGGCCGTGATGGTTATTGAATCGTTGTCCATGTTTCTAGATACAACGACGGTGAAATATGGAAACAGACGTAGTAGCGCACTGGTGAGTACTTATGTGCTAATTCAGAAGATCCTGAGTTCGACTCTCACAGCTACGGTTTTTTTTTTTTTGTTTCACATCACTTTTATGGTCTCCTCACGAGACACGACCTTATCTTCATTCCGCGTCTCTCTTCTCCCCTTGGTGCCTCTCCTTTCTCTAAACCCTAGCAACCTCTCTCTTCTCTCCCGCATCCTGCCTCCCCTTTTCTCTCTCCTCACCAAGATCTGGCTGCGGTGTGACCCGAAATCGAAGGGTCCAGTGGTGGCGGCGGCTACAGCAGCCTCGACACGCGCTAGCTGTGGGCTCGATGCGCAACCTGATTGGCGAGCTCTGGGTTGGCACCACCATGAGTGGCGACGGCATGCTCCTCCTCTTCATTCCTAGCTAGGCCCAGGGCTGCCACTTCGTCAGTTGGGGCATGCTCGCCAACCACGGTGGCAACCTCTTGTGGTTGCACCCCTAGCGAGGGCTCCTCAGCTACAACCCTGTCATCGACGCACGTCTTCCTCGCGGTGAGCCTTGGACTCTTTCCTCTATCAACTCGCTTTAGTAGGATGAGTTTGCTTAGAGCCTGCTACCTGTTTCATGAATGTTGCATTGGGTTGCCTTGTTCAGCTCTCAGTGCGATGCTACCTAGGTTGTTGCATTGGAGTATTTGGCTTGTTACAATGTCTGTAAGTCCAGTGCGGCAAGCGTTTGCTAATTCGGAAGATCCCAGTATTGATTCTCGCAGCTACGGTTTGTTTTTTGTTCCACATCAATTTTCTTGTCTCCTCAGGAGACACAACCTTATCTTCATTCCGCCTCTCTCTTCTCTCCTCCGTGCCTCTCCTTTCTCTAAACCCTAGCTGCCTCTCTCTTCTCTCGCACATCCTGCCTCCTTTTTTCCCTCTCCCCCAAGATGTCGCTGCGGTGTGACAGCAAATCGAAGTGTCCAGTGGTGGCGGCGGCGGCAGCAGCCTCAACGCGCGCTAGCTGTGGGCTCGTCGTGCAACTTGATTGGCGAGCTCTGCGTTAGCAGCACCATCAACGGAGACGGGAGGCTCCTCCTCTTCTTCGACGGCAACAAATAGCGGCGTGAGGTGGAATTCTTCATTCCCAGCTAGGCCTAGGGCAACCACTTCGTCGGTTGGGGCGTGCTCGCCGACAATAGCGGCAACCTCTCGGTGGCTAAACCCTACCGAGGGCTCACTACCACAAACTGGATTTTTAGCGGCAGGGGCCAAAACCAAGTAACGGCGGACCACTTTTTAGCCGCCGCTATTTGGCCCATATAGACTTTAGCGGCGGAGAAGCCCACCAACCGCCACTACGCTACCCAACAAGCCTCATCTCCTGCCGCCCATATAAAATGGGTGAACCCTAGAGCCCTTCCCTGCCTGCCGCCCCCACTCTGCTCCTCCCTCCCCCGACCACCGCCCCCACCACGTCTCTCTCTTCCTCCCCCTCTCCCCACCGCGTCTCTCTCTCTCTCTCTCTCTCTCTCTCCCCTACACAGGCCCATCTTCCGACGTCTCCTCCACCGCGTCTCTCTCTTCCTCCCCCTCTCCCCACCCCTCTGCCGGATCCGGCTTTCATGCTCGCGGCGGCGAAGGCCGTGGATCCGTCACCCGTGCTCGCAGCAGCGGCAGCGCGACGGCAGGGGCCGCGGATCTGGCCCCATGCTCGCAGCGGCGGCTGCGCGGCGCCGGGGCCGCGGATCCGGGCCCCATCCTCGTGGCAGAGGCGGCGACGCCGGGGGCCGTGGATCCGACCCCGTTCCTCGTGGTGGAGACAGCGGGGCGCTGGGGCCGCGGATCCAGCCCCCATCCTCGCAGCGGCGGTGGCGCGGCACCAGGCGTCGTGGATCTGGCCCTGTTCCTCGCGGTGGCGGCGGCGACGTCGGGGCCCGCGGATCCTGCCCCGTTCCTCGTGGCACTAGTGACGCAGATCCGCCGCCTCTCCCGGCGATGTTGCGAGGTGGGCCCGACGGGGCCCACTTTTTTTGTGTTTTGTTATTTGAACTATAGCGGCGGGTGGTTTCAGAATCCTGGTTACCCGCCGCTAGTGTGCGTTTTCAACCGCCGTTTTAGAATGCTTTTCTAGTAGTGGCTCCTCAGCTGCAACCCCGTCATCGGCGCACGTCTTCCTTGCGGTGAGCCTTGGATTCTTTCCTCTATCACCTTGCTTTAGTAGGATGAGTTTTCTTAGAGCCTGCTGCCTGTTTGATGAATTGCTGCATTGGGTTGACTTGTTCATCTCTCAGTGAGATGCTACCTAGGTTGTTGCATTGGAGTATTTGGCTTGTTGCAATCTGTGTAAGTCCAGTGCGGCAAGCCTTTGATAAGTCCAGTGCGGCAATTTGTGTAAGTCCTATTTGGAGTGCAGTGCCGAAACTCTCTCTCGTGTCATGATTTTCTTCCTTCTCTAGCAGTTCCTGTTCTTTGTGTGTGTGTGTGTGTGTGTGTGTGTGTGTGTTCCATCGAGATGGAATGAGAGATCTGGGTCAACAACAGTAAATATTTGTCGGTCTTATTTGCATGGCCGATGGTAGGTGTGCTAGTCAGCTAAGCCATGTTGTATCCTATGTGTTCTGATCGTCACTATACCACAGCACTGCATTAGCGTCTAACGATGAGTCGCTAAAAGCCCCTTTAGCCACTCACCGTCGGTCGCTAAAGACCTTTAGCGACCTATGTTTTAGGTCGCTGTAAGTGGCGTCGCTAAAGCTTTTAGCGACCGACACCTTTTTAGCGACCAACCGTTGGTCACTATAGGCAAAGATTTAGCGACCATCAGTGCGTTGTTACTAATAGAATTAGCAACTCACTGTCAGTCATTCAGCGATTTGCAAATCACAATACGGGTCCTTATTACTAACACTGATCCATAATTAATTAATCATAAACAATTACACATGAGCGCACACTGAAATCAACATGTATAATAGTATTCACCAACTCAGCAAGTCATAACAAGTAACTTCAATAAACTCTCACATTTATATAAGTGCTCAAGAGTCACAAGCTCATAAGACAACAAAACCTTCTGTTTATCACAAGGCAACAGAATGATACAAGCTCAGTACAGAGCTACCTAGCTAATTTCTATTACAACTCATGATATTTATGTGGCACAGAACTGGCCAACTCATCCTTTACTTGTACAAAATGAGTCCACAAATCATGAGTTCACAAAAGTGGGGTACAACAAGTGCTAAGTCAAACAAAATGTTAGCTTCAAGTCATCAGATTGCTTATCAATGTCCTATAGCCCCTGAAAAAATATGACCAAGCAAACACTCATTAAGCAAAGATATTATGCCATATCAGTTCAAGTCTGAGAACTAACTAAAAAAGGGATACATATAGTTCATAGTCTTTGGCAAGTAAAATATGATTATTGGTGAATCTGTCAACACAGATGGCTAGATAGCTTAATTTAGCTTCTAAAATATTGAGGGAGAACAGTTGTTCTGCTTCTAATCGATGGAGTGGGGAACGAACTCAATCGATACAGATAGATGAAGAGGATAGGGGCAAAAGTCAAGAACTTAACAGAAAACGTCCTGATGCAACAGAGTAGTAGATTATTTGTCCCAAATCAAAAGTCAGCATTACTTATTGTTTTCTGAGCACTAATTAAATTATTTTTTGGTCACAACTTGTAGAATTCACTGTAAGTACCTGATTGCCCAATTCTGGTCACTCACTATCCAGGAAGCGCTAGATAAATTACAAAACAGATGCATTGTTTGCATATCTATCTACAAAAAACACTTTGATAGGTAAGGTAATGTACAAACTCAGATGCATTGTATGCAAATCTAGCTGCTAAATACAATTATTTCACATGTAGTAATAGTAGTATAATGAGTATATTTATCTACACTGATGAGGAAAATCATTGTATTTATCTACAATTTGGCACATTTGGATTATTATGCTACATAATAACTCATAACTTGAACAACCAATACGGGAGCATGGGCAATGATAAATTACCTATATAATCTCATCTCAGCAGATCGTATTTGATTCGAATCCATGAAAGTAAAAGTATCAATATATATTTTTTTACATATATGAAGGCACAGTGCAGATGTAGATAGATAATGATAAATTAACTATTGCACTTTGATCGGCAAAGAAGCAAGAACGTTGAATCTGGAGAAACTAAAACCAATATACATATAAGTGGTTAGCAGACAGGGATTATTAACCACATATCAAGCCTTCGATGTGGGAGTAGTACATCACGAGCTCTTATTCCGGATCTTCAGTGAGCCACGGGCGCAGGACCTGCTCGAGTGGGTGCGAGGCAAGCATGCGGGCTGACGCGGTGCTCTGGTCGTGCCTCCGCGGCCGACGGAAGGGTGGGATGCAGGCGGGCACGACGTGCTGGCCAGGGCGTGGTGGCGGGAGGGCACGGTGCGGTGGGCGGAGCGCGCAGGCGAGGCAGCTGGCAGTCGGGGCGGCTGTGGCGTGGTGGGCAGGGCGTGCAGGTGGGACGGCGGATGGGCATGGCGGCTGCAGGCTCAGCGACGGCCGGTGCGACGGCGAGAGGGCGGAAGATGTGGCGCGTGAGCCTGTGGCGGCGTGCGGAAGATGGGGAAAGTTGGAAGCTGAAAAATTGTTAGGGTTTGCCGATTTATAATTTTTGTGGTGTGGGTCTCACCGCCTCTTCTTTTAGCGACCAACCGTCCGACACTTCGAGGATTTTTAGCGACCAATTATCCAACGCTAAACATTGTGACAATTAGCGACCCACTGCCCATCGCTATATGAGAAATTAGCGACCAACCGTCCGATGTAAAGTTTTAACGACCCACCGTCTGTAACAATTATAGGTCGCTAAAAACGTGCTGTGGTATAGTGCGTGTTTGGAACAATTGTTACTTTCGTCGGGGAATCGATACATCAAAAAGATAATTTAAATTCATGGATCATACAAGATTACTTACAGACAAGCATATAATCACTCGGGTCAAGACCGGCCGACTGTCGCGGCAGATAATGAAGCGTACGATTATTACAAGAAAATATCTAGATGAGAGGGGCAAATAATTCTGTATTGACTGTGATGGAAACTCACGTCTACAATCTGTAAAGTGGAAGTGGATTGGAAAGCACGGCTCACTCCATGCAGCGGCCTTCGGTTTTCATTTATAGATGATGTACAGGTTACAAGGGAAACAATCCCGGAATACAAGGAGATATACAAAAATATCTACAATTCCTTTAACACCCCCGCAGTCGTAGCATGGGGCTCCTGAATGCAAAGACTGGAACGAAAATCCTGAAAAAGCTGTATCGGGTGCCCTTTGGTCATAATATTGGCAAACTGATGACCGGAGGGGACATGCAAGACACGAATCTGTCCAAGAGATACCTTCTCACGCACAAAATGAATATGAATCTCAATGTGCTTGGTGCGGCGATGATGAACAGGGTTCAAAGCCATATAGACGGCGCTCACATTGTCGCAATAAACGACGGTGGCGCTATGTAGAGGGTTATGAAGATCCTGCAACAGCTGACGGAACCAGCAACACTCAGCAACTGCATGTGCCACAGCGCGATACTCAGCCTCGGCGCTCGGCGCTAGAGCGAGAAACAGTAGTTTGCCGCTTTGACGACCAGGAGACCAGATTATCACCAAAATATATGCAGTAGCCAGAGGTAGATCGACGAGAGTCAGGACAACCGGCCCAATCAGCGTCGGAATATGCTGTGAGTGATGTCAGGGGCGATGCTTGTGGATAATGTCCTGGAGAAGGTCCTGTGTGGAGGCTGTGAGAATTATATCATCAACATAAAGTAGGATATACGCCAAAGATGCAACCTTGGAGAATACGAACAAAGAAGCATCGGATGGTGATGAAACAAACCCCAAAGTGCGAATGTGAGAGGCAAAACGCTGATACCACGCCCGAGGGGCTTGTTTGAGACCATAGAGCGACTTCAGCAGGAGACATACATGATCTGGATGATTAGAGTCCACGAAACCTGATGGCTGCTGACAGTAGACAGTCTCATAGATGTTCCCATGGAGGATTGCATTCTTGACGTCAAGTCGATGAATAGGCCAAGAGCGAGAAACTGCAATACTCAGCACAGTGCGAATGGTGGCCGGCTTGACAACAGGACTGAATGTCTCATCAAAATCAATTCCAGGACGTTGTGAGTATCCACGAACCACCCATCGAGCCTTGTAGCGAGCCAAGGAGCCATCGGAGTGATATTTGTGCTTGAAAATCCACTTGCCCGTCACAATATTGGAGCCCGCTGGCATGGGTACAAGCTGCCATGGTGAATTTCTCATAAGAGCATCGAACTCGTCCTGCATGGCCTGTCGCCAATTTAGATCAGCGAGAGCTGCCCGGTAAGTTGCAGGGACGGGAGACACCGGAGAGTGACTGACGTTGAGGTTGAGACGGTCCACAGGCTTGATGATCCCAGCTTTGCCGCGTGTGACCATAGAATGGTCAGGCAGCGGTGGGGGTGCCGGTGGCGCGCGCGCGTGAGACACAGCACCGGTGCGCGTCAAAGGGCCACGCGCCGAGGCACGAGGTGCATCCGCGTGTGGCACCGCATGGGTGCGCGCAGATGCGGCGCACGGTGCCGGTGCAGCACGCTGTCCGGGCAGAGGCGCGCGTGGCGTGGGGCTCGGAGGCGGTGCCAGGGCCGCACGTGGCTGTGCGGGAGATGCCGAGCCAGGGTGCGCGGCAGCCGTCGTGGCCGCGCATGGCTGCGCCATTGAAGGGGTCAGTGACGGAGCTGGTGCAGGACCGTGGGGGAGTGTCTGCACATGAACCAGAGCCGGAGCAGCGCCAAGACCGGCGTGATGATCATGGATGTCGTCATCATGACCTGCAGGAGAACATACAGAACTTGTCCTCAAGGATGTATTAGATATAACATCAAGAAAATCAAGGGAGGCCGGTGGGTTGGGAGAGGAGGACACGGCAAAGGGGAAAATCGACTCGTCAAAGACAACATGACGGGAAGTGATCACACGACGTGTCAAGGGATCGAAGCAAGAAAAGCAACTAGCATCTCATGAACCTCTGATTTTTGCCGGAGTGGGAAAGTCCAAAAGTAATGCGAAAATCATCCACTATAATGAGATAATATTTGTAGCCCGAAGGACTAACAATAGGTGATGTCCAAAGATCACAATGAACTAATTGGAACGGCAATGAGCTAACAGAAGAAGACCGAGAAAATGGTAGTCGTACATGTTTGCCTAATTGACAGGCATGGCAGATAGAACTACCAAACTTATTACATGAAATGATACCCGGTGCAAGGAAGATAAAACATCGCGCCCGGGATGGCCAAGACGACGGTGCCAAATCTCGAAAGAAATAACAGCGGAGAGGAGCACAACTGAAGTGGTGGGAGTGAGAGCGCCAAAGGTGTATAGATCCCCAACACTATTGCAGCGAAGTATCGTTCTCCGAGTTCGAAGGTCCTTGATAGAAAAGCCAAATGGTCAAATTCAACAGAAACAGAGTTGTCGATAGAAAAACGACGAACCGAAATTAGATTTTTAACAATGGAAGGAGCAAGGAGAATATTGCGGAGAGAAAAATTGGATGAAGGAGTGTGCAAGGTGTGCTGTCCCATACGTACAACTGGTAACATGGAGCCATTACCAACTGTAACAGATATGGGAGAGGAGACAGGTTGCAAGGAGTGCAAGATACCTTCATCGGAGGCCATATGTGATGTTGCACCAGAGTCCATCACCCACTCGGGGTTTCGCATGGCGTTGAGGGTGGCGCTGAGTGCCGAGGTGTCCCACTGTGTGCCAGAAGTCGACGAGGACATCTGAACCGGCGCAAGGGTAGTGTACGCCTGCGTCGGCGCCGGCTCCGGCGCCGGGCGAGAGCCAAGGACTCCAGCCGTAGAGTGGACGCGGCCATGACCGTGACCAGCAGCAGTGGAGGAGCCTTGGCCCATGGAGAAACCAGGCGAAACGACCATCGGAAGCGGCCCCCAAGGTGTCATGCATACCCAAGGACCTGCAAAGGGGGTAGGGCCAGAGGTGCGGTTGGAGTTGGAGGTGCCACCGGTGCTCTGACTCGGCCCCTTGCCGCGGCCGCGACCACGCCCATGCCCGCGATTGTTGGTGTTGGGCGGCGCGCGGGGAGCGTCGGAAGCCGTTGAGGAGGCGAGGAGGACAGAGCCTGCAGCGGGAGTGGGAGAGCGTCCTACGACTGCTCTTTGGTGAGGAGCAAGTTGCGAGCCCTGGTGAAGTTCGGCAGCGGGGTGGTGAAGGCGATGATGTCGGCGACTCCACGGAAATCGTCATTCAAGCCGCGGAGAGCGTTGAGGATGAGATCGCTGTCGCGCACGGGATGTGCGATATCGCGGAGAGCATCGGCCGTGACCTCGAGGCGCTGGAAGTACTCGGTGATGGTGGACGAGCCTTGCGTCATGGAGTGGAATTCTTGACTGAGGTAGACGGCCCGGGGGTCGCTGTTGGCCATGAAGTTCTCGGCGATGCTGGACCAGAGCTGACCAGCAGCCTGATCGGGCTCGACGGAGACATCCTTGACGTCCTCGGCGACGGAGGTGAAGAGCCATGTCCGGACAGTGCAGTCCGCTTGCAGCCAGGCAGCATCGTCGCTGCGTGGCGGCGTGCCGTCGATGTGATGAAGGAGCTCCAATTTCCCACATGCAGCACGGAAGTAGGTCGACCACCGAGAGTAGTTGCCGGTCTTGAAGCTGAGCACCACCGGTATGTGAGACTTGATCGAGGCCACGGACAGAGCCGCCGAGGCCGTAGAGGCGACGGTGACTAAGGCAAGGGTAGAGGCGGCGCTGAAGGCAGCCGAGGAGCCGGAGGAGAGGGAGGGACTCGTCGACGACTTGCTGACGGACGAGGACGAGGAAGCAGCGGTTCCGGTCATGGCGGCGGCGGCGCTGGCTTGCTAGGGTTTAGGAGGAAGGGGTGGCGGCGGAAGAGGTCTAAGGAAAGGACCCGTCGGATACCATGTAAAGTGGAAGTGGATTGGAAAGCACGGCTCACTCCATGCGGCGGCCTTCGGTTTTCATTTATAGATGATGTACAGGTTACAAGGGAAACAATCCCGGAATACAAGGAGATATACAACAATATCTACAATTCCTTTAACACAATCAATGTGACACACGATCGTTACGTTTCAGAAACAACCAAGAGCCTTTCTGTGGAAAATCATACCAATAGTAACGTTTTTGGCTCGATCTTATTCCTTAAGTTCTACATATTTATTGTATATGTCGTCGACAGATGTCTGGATGATTGTCTTGGCTTATAGCAAGCCACGTCCGCATTAGTGCCGCTTGTTTTCCTAGCACCAGTATTTTCCGAATATGTTCATCATGACAGCTGAAGAAAATTCAGGCAATGGTAAAGATTATTCAAGGAGCGAAACACATGAAACATTTGCAGGCAAGGAAAAGAGGACCTTCTCCATGTAGTAGCGCACGGATCAGAGCCGGAAGTGTTCAAGTGCAGACCGGCCGTCGAGGCCCTTGTCCAGGTAGTACCGAACGAAGTCTGGTACCGTGGTACTCCGGTACCGTGGACGCTCATCCTCCACCTCAAGCAACTTACCGATCGGGCCGTACACCTTGGCACCGTCAGTGGTCCTGAAGAAGCAGCCCACGGATACACGCGGGCCGATAGGCATGGCGCGCACCCGGTGCTCGACACTCTTGAACCTGTCGTTGGTCACGAGCTGAAGTAGGTCGCCCATGTTGACCACCAGCGCGCCGGGCACCGGAGGCACGTCCACCCAGCTGCTCCCACCGTCTTCATCCCCGAGCAGCACCTGGAGGCCACCCACATCATCCTGGAGAAGCACAGTTAGGAAACTTGGGTCCGAGTGCTTCGTGGTGCCCATGGTCAGCTGTGGCTCCGGGCACGGCGGGTAGTAGTGACCGGCGACAGAGAGCCCATCATCCAGGCAGCCATAATCCTCCTCCAGGCAACGATGGTGAAGACCAAGGGCTTCCGAGAGAAGCTCAAATAGTGTGGCTCCCAACCGCTGAACCCGATCCGTGTACTCCGGTAGCACGGCTCGGCACACGGACGGGATCTGCTCCGATGGCGGGGTCATCACCATGAACAAGGTGTCACGCCAGTTGGCCGCTGGCGAAGTGTACAGGTCGAAGTTGCTCTGGTACCTCACGTGCCTCACCGGATCCCGGTCCCGGCTGTAGTATGGCGCTTTTGCCTCCACAGGCTGCTCGTGGAAATTCCGGATTGATGCAAGCATCTCACCCAGGAGCTCGGGCGGGATGCCATGGTTGACGACCTGGAAGAAGCCGACGGTCTCGGCGGCCTCCTTCACCTGGACAACCTGGTCGGCCCTCGGTGAACTGAGGTCGATGACCGGAATTCTACTACTTTGGTCTTCATGACTAGTAGAGGGTGGTTGTGGATCTGGTTCGACAATAGGGACAGGGTTGTGGAAGATGCGTGGGACAGAGGTGACGCCGGCGTCGACGAGGCCCTTGACTCCAGCCTTGGTGGCGTCGAAGGCCTTCAGCTCGCTGAGGCGGTCATAGCTCAAGCTTGCCATGGTCAGTGGTTGATCTACCGGTGTTTGGTGGTCTTGAGCTCCTCCTACTGCCCGCCGGACATGGGAGCCCCCACCTAAGTTCTTGGGACAATGGAGGAGAGTGTGTGGGGGCTGGAGGACGGAGAAGGCTGATGATGAGCCCACCCTTGGCATAGCTGCTGGCTCCGCCACTGACCGTGGCTGAAGAACCTATGATCTGATCGGAGGATCAGGAGTGGGCACCACAAAAACCAGTAGTATGCGCTTGCGGCCTTTAATTAGTTCCGACGTTAGTTTGTGTGGTTGGCTGTTGGAACTGTCATTTTCAGGCGGACGTGTACTGCTTTGCATCCAGAAAAATAAAACAAAACTTTCCAACTACCGTTTCATTCAATTTCGGCGGACGTGTACTGTTTTCTATACAGAAAAATAAAACAATTTTCCAACAACTTTATTCAATTTGGGGGTACATTGCTATCGCTGTCTGCCATTTTAAACGCATTATAATATCCGGCTTGTTACACTTGTGACACTCTCTTGACCAAGCTGAAGACAATCGACGTCATGATATATGCTATACAGGCAACTGTCGTCGTGGACCCGTTGCTGCACGTAAGCTTGAACCATAGTAAAGCTGCACGGCTTTTCCACTGCCACATTATGGTCACTCTGTAATGGCAAGATCGGAATACTCAACAGAAATCGTGCTGCACAAAAGATACATGGCGTTCCTTTTCAGCAAGGTAATAAGCAGGTATAAGCTAAGCTTCAACGGCCATGATGCAGGCATGCGTACCAGCATTAGCTGAAAACTTCCATGATGCAGGCCATGGTGCTCATTTTGTGACTTTAACGTAGCATCTGATTTTTCTTAAGTCATCTTGCCAAGTATATTAAAAAAATGGACATATAGCACGTGACGTGAGACAGAGAGGTCTGTGTATGTGCCAACATCATAGAGCTGGAAGTACCTACAAAGCTAGTGTAGCTAGCACAAACCAGAGGATATATACAACAACCACTACGGGAAAGACCAAGTTTCCCGTGTGCAGGAAACTTCGCCGTGTGCCGTTTGTCGGGCACACGGCGTACACTAACATTTCGCCGTGCGCCAAGACAAGGGCACACGGCACAAAATAAGCACACGGCACAGATTGACCTTTGCTGTGTGCCCTCGCGAGACACACGGCAAACATATATTTCGCCGTGTGCCGCATAAAATTCTGTTCGCCGTGTGCCAGGGCCCGAGCACACGGCAACGATTCTGTTCGCCGTGTGCTAGCGCGGGAGCACACGGCGAACATTGATGGCGCGCGAGCGTCTAACGGCGCGCACGAAGCGGCCTGACGACGCGTCCGTCCTGTGCGCGGCACGTGGCCCTGTTTGCCGTGTGCCTCTCCCATGGCACACGACAAATATTAGTACCACATCGCCCAGCCAGGGCGGCCGTGCCCAGCTTAAAAGCACGGCCGCCCTGGCTGTCTCGACGTTATCGATACATGCGCACACGGCCTGTGGGCCGCCAGGTCTGGGCCGGCCGAACCTGGGCCTGCTTATGAAACCCGTGCTAGTAGTGGTGGGCCCGGTCGCCGGGCTGGGCTTGCTTATGAACGCTGGTTAGTAGTGGTTGCCCAGTAGTAGAGGCCCTACCCTAGGGCTCGGGCCTACAGGCAAATTTTTTTTTCTAAGTTAATGAATATATTCTTTTCCGGACATCGAAACAAAAAAACATGTATATCCAGACATCGAAACAAAAAAACAGTACACACTTTGCCGTGTGCCCCGTGGACGACACACGGCAAAGCAGCCGTTACCGTGCCGCCATGGTAACGGCAGCTTTATGGTGCCGTGTGTGCGATTAGGCACATGGCATAGGCTTTGCCGTGTGCTCGACAGAAAGCACACGGCAAAGAGCCGTTTGCCGACGGCTGTTTTGCCGTCCCGTCTATGCCGTGTGCTGCGCACGGCAAAGACTTCGCCGTGTGTTTTTCTGTCTTTGCCGTACGCTTCCGGCGCACGGCATAGGACGATCCTCCCGTAGTGAACACTATACATCAGGGCTGGAAACAATTTGGTGAATTCCTCATATACTGGTACATTTTCAGTAAGTATGAATGTATGATCTTTGTTATTTACCGGTTGGCTTATGCGTTACCTGGGATACAAAAGCAGAAAGCAAAAACGAGACACCAGAATTAAAGCTCCAACCTCCAATAATGGAATACAAAAGAAAAAGAGATTCCGTGGTGATGCTTATGAGTCAATAATGGCGTGCGAGGCCATACTAGTTTCATATTGCCCATACCAGAGAAAGGGATTCGATGGTGATGTTTTTGGCTTGACTACCTCAAATTTAGGATAGTGGCTCTTTTAAGAAGCTCTACTGTAGATGCTCTTAGCTTGTTAGAATAGGGCGAATTAGCCATGGTGGTGAAAGCAGCGGAAGCAATCAATAACCTGTTCAGCGCTGCTGGAGTGTATTTCCATCATTAAACTCAGATCGTGATGTGTTGTGTGGAGATCGTGATGTGCTGAGTGGGGAGACGACTGTTGTCACTACAGCAAAACCGCACTGTAGCGGCGGGGCCGAAATCGGCCTAGCGGCGCGGCCCAAAGCGGCCCGCCGCTACAGTGCTGGGCCGGCCACCTGGAAATACCAACCGCCGCTATAGAGGCCTTATAGCGGCGGTTGGCTTTTCCAACCGCTGTTAAAATGGGCCAGGATTTATACCGGCGGTTGACATTGTCATCCGCCGTTACTAAAGTATTTTTAGAGGCGGTGAACAATGCCAACCGCCGGTACAAATTCCCGTGTATAAATAGTCGGGTTCGGACAGCACAGTGAGCTTCTCCATCTGTTGGCGGCCCGAAAATTCGGGCAAAAATCTAAAAACAAGGGGGGGGAGGTTTTGAGTTCATTTTTCTTGGATAGATCTGTTCTCTAGGATAAGGGGAATCTATCCCATGTACTATTTCTACCTATCATGTTGGAATCTAGTAGAATTTTGGCTTTGTAATTTACTTTGAATTTTATTCCTATTTGTCACAAATCTCTAAATTTGTAGAGCAATGGTTGGTTTTTGTGCATCTATTTGTATCTTGAGTCTTTTAAATGAAGAAAAGTTGTATCTCTAGGCTTCTCCATGGAGGAAAATTATTATATATCTAGGTTTCTCATGATAGATGCATGGAGAGTTAGGTTAGGTAAAGGAGGAAATTTATTTTTTTCGTTAAAATAATTTAGGTATCTAGTTGGTCACTTTATTTGTAGCTCACAAAACTTGATCCTCCGAGATATATTGTTCCATGTTTGTTGAAGTGATTATTATTTTTGATGTGTAGTGCTTGAGGTATGGATAAATCTTGGATGTATGAGGCGTCAAGAACGGGAAGTTATTTTCGAGGGCAAGTCAAGGCATTTTTCACGAAGGCCGCACAACATGCTAAGCGAGAAGGAAGGGATGAAATACATTGTCCGTGTCGTGATTGCAAAAATGAGAAAATGTGGAAAGATACGGTTATAATCAATTCACACATAATAACGAGAGGTTTTGTTAAGGACTACACCTGGTGGACAAATCATGGTGAAGACGCGGTGGAGGCAATACCTGAGCAATCTGTTGATGGTGATGCTGACGATGACCTTAATGTTCACGACCATGTCAATGTTGAAGATGAGGAGCCTGTTCGAGCCGAGGAAGTAACAGAACAGTCATGTGATTTTGATGTTGAGGAAATGTTCCAACACTTTGAACCGCAAGTTTTACTCAATGGAGGGACAATGAGAGGGTTGAGCAACTTTGCATCGCTGGAGAAAGCATCGAAGGATCCACTATACGAGGAATCTAAGGGATGTGAAAAATGGTGTACTGTGCTACGTACGGTACTTGAGCTGATGAAATTAAAGGCCATCCATGGTTGGTCGGATGCTAGTTTTACGGATTTGTTGGAACTCCTTTCGAACATTCTACCGAAGCCCAACTTGTTGCCAAAAAGCACCTATTTTGCTAAGAAGCTCATAACCCCGCTTTCGTTGGGCGTGCAAAAGATTCACGCGTGCCCAAATCATTGCATATTGTATCGGCGGGAATACAAGGACGTCGTGAGATGCCCAAGATGCAAGCGTAGTCGGTACAAGTGCAAGGACGACTATGATGCAGACACATCAATTGTTAGTGGAAAGAAGAGCAACAGGAATGTGAGGACGAGGAAGAAAAGCATCACCGTCGATGACAGCGAACAAACGAAGATTCCTGCCTTAGTCATGTGGTACCTACCCATTATCGATCGGATAAGACGCTTGTTTGCCAACCCTAAGGATGCTGAACTGATGACGTGGCATTCGCGCCCTAGGGACTCAAAGAAACTTAGTCATCCAGCTGATGGGACCCAGGGGAAAAAGTTTGATTCTAACCATCCAGAATTCTCCGAAGAGACAAGGAACATACGGTTTGCTCCGAGTACGGACGGGATGAATCCTCATGGTCAATTGAGGAATCCGCACAGACACTTGGCCGGTTATACTGTCAATATACAACCTTCCACCATGGTTGTGTCACAAGAGAAAGTACCTACTATTGACAATCCTTATATCTGGTCCGAAAGAACCCGGTAACGACATAGATGTGTTCTTGGAACCATTATTGGAAGAACCTTATTAACGGCGACCTATATTGCCGTACGCCGTTAATAATAACCTTATTAACGGCGGTTGGCATCTACAACCACCGTTAATAAGGTTATTATTAACGGCGGCTGGCTATTCCAACCGCCGTTACAAAACCCTTCTGTAACGGCGGTTGGTGATGGGCCGCCACTACAAACCTCCATTTATAATCTGCGGAGGCTACGAGGCCCATTTGGCCCGCCGCTACAAGTGCGTCGGTGTGGTAGTGTGTGGCAGATCGAGAGTATAGTTACAATAAAGTATGTGCCCGAGAGCGATAGATAACTATATGTCACGAAACACCGTAACAATCGTGCATTATAACCACGTCTTCCAAAAACCAGTAGCTGTGGCAGGCAAAACAGACCACAGCTACAACGAAGGTGGGGCTACAATGTGGATTAACCGTGGCTATAGAGGGCTCAATAGGGTAATTAGCTGCACATCGATAGTCATCGTTGATGTTGTCAACCGTGGCCAATGAGCACCTTATAGCCAGGGCTGACAATGTGGTCCGTTGTTGTTATTTTTTGGCCCGTTTGGCCCAACTATCCCTAGATCATTCTCCTCCCAAACAAAAGCCAACAAATGTTCCTTAAAAAAAGGCAACAACTCTACAAACCCTAATCATGCTCCTCTCTTCCTCTCTCTATCTCCACTCCACTGCCAGCTCTGTTTCCACTCAGCCGCCAGCACGAGTGGGGCGCGGCACTGGCCAGGCCCAACGTGCCACCGGAAAGCGTGACCCCGACGACGATCGCGTCTCCCACCCCGGCCAGTGCAGCCCCGGCGGGCATGGCCCCCAGCAAGGCGCGGCACGGCGCGGCCAGGCGACACGGCGCTTGACTGTAGATCTGTCGCCTCCCCTCTATATTCTAGACAGCGCCATGTCTGAAACCAGTGTGACAGTGAAATAAAACCAAAAGACCCAAATGATTTGTTATATTCCAGACAGCGTTATCACCATGACTCACAACATTAACGTTTCAAAAACAACTAGCAGTTACGATTTTGGCTCTTATTCCTTGAAATTATAGATCATTAATCAATGAGGTCATGCAGGAAACATTGGAGGATCATATCGTAAAAGAGGACCTATCGACGCCTTGTCCATAGTATAGGTAATGGATCAGACCCTGGAAATGTTCAAGCGTAGAGTGTTCATGTAGCAGCGAATGGATCAGAGCCGGAAGTGTTCAAGCCTAGACCGACCGTCGAGGCCCTTGTCCATGTAGTGGCCAACGAAGTTTGGTACCGTGGTACTCCTGTACCGCGGACGCTCATCCTTAACCTCGAGCAACTTACCGATAGGGCCATACACCTTGGCACCGTCAGTGGTCCTGAAGAAGCAGGCCACCGAGACTCGTGGGCCGGTGGCCATGGCGCGCACCCGGTGCTCCACGCTCTTGAACCTGTCATTGGTCACGAGCTGAAGTAGGTCGCCCATGTTCACCACCAGCGCGCCAGGCACCGGAGGCACGTCCACCCAGCTGCTGCGACCATCTTCATCCTTGAGCAGCACCTGCAGGCTACCCACATCATCCTGGAGAAGCACTGTCAAGAAGCTCGGGTCCGAGTGCTTGGTGGTGCCCATGGTCAGCTGTGGCTCCGGGCACGGCGGGTAGTAGTGACCGGCGACGGAGAGCCCGTCGTCCAAGCAGCCGGCGTCATTCGCCAGGTAGCCCGGGGCCAGGCCCAGGGCTTCCGAGAGAAGCTCAAACAGTGTGGCTCCCAACCGACGAACCCGGGCCGTGTACTCCGGTAGCACGGCCCGGCACACTGGTGGGATTTCCTCCGGTGGTGGGGTCATCACCATGAACAAGGTGTCACGCCAGTTGGCCGCTGGCGATGTGAACAGATCGAAGTTGCTCTGGTACCTCACACGCCTCACCGGCTCCCGGTCCCGGCTGTAGTACGGCACTTTTGCCCCCACGGGCTGCTCGTGGAATTGCCGGATCGATGCGAGCATCTCAGCCAGGAGCTCAGACGGGATGCCATGGTTGATGACCTGGAAGAAGCCGACGGTCTCGGAGGCCACCTTCACCTGAGAGACAATATCGGCCCTCGCTGCGGCGAGGTCAATAATCGGAACTTTGTTACCAACAGGAGGTGATGTTGATTCTGGTTCGATGGCACCGTCAGGATTGTGGAAGATGCGAGGGACGGCGGTGACGCCGGCATCGACGAGGCCCTTGACGCCGGCCTTGGTTGCGTCGAAGGCCTTCAACTCCTTGAGGCGGTCGTAGCTGGAGCCAGCTGCAGGTGCAGAGCCCATCTCAACGGAGGATTAGTTAGTAGCTGGCCGGCCACCGCAAGAACTGGAATGCGCTTGCTGCCTTTAACCATTCCCGGCGTTAGTGTGTGTGGTTGGCTGTTGGCATCTCGTCATTTTCTGGCGGACGTGTATGTCTTTGCAACTTCGCATCCAGACAAACAAAATAATGCTCCAACTACTTTACTTTTCAAGGTATTGATACCTCTGTCTGCCATTACAACGCATAATAAAATCCTGCTGCACTGCTTTTCCATTAGCACATGGTTTGGTTTAAAAAAGCAAAAGCAGCGGCCTATTTGGCTGGCCAATCGCTCTGTATTCACAGCATAAGAGCATCTCCAACAGACTAGTCAAATTGATTTTTCTCTCTAAATATGGCTAAGAGTATCAAATATGTCCCTCCAACAGACTCTCGAATTCCATCTCCAAAATTAGTCGCTCGCAATCCCAACTTCCTTGCTCGCCAGTGTTGACGAGGCTCTCTCGTTCGCTATCATCGTCCTCACGCCCTGACTTCTTCTTCCCGTGGCCGAGTTCACGTTCGTGCAGCTACCTCCGATCAGAAATCATGGCGGCCTCAAATTCCAAAACTCCAATGAGCCACATCACAATTCCTTCGCAGCACACCTTACTCACTCACCATGGCACCTCCTTCCTCTCTTGTAGTTGTGGATGAGCAATGAAGTTGGTCAGATTTTTCCTCTTTTCAAAGTTCAAACCCTAGGCACAAAATTGTGAAATTCGTGATATAAGCCACGAATCAAACAAAATTGATCTAGTAATTCTCTTCTGTATCGTATAGTGCATCCATTTTGCTAGCCACGGACCATCATCCATCAAAGCCTCACCACCAAAGATGGACCCGGCCATGCGTCCGTGGGTGAGAAAGGAACACCATGAAAACAAAAAAACTGTTCTTTACCTTTCTATTATCACAAAGCATATTTTCATCTTGGCCGGAGGAGAAAAAAAAGACATGGATGACATGGCTGGTTTAAATATAGAGGTTAGATAATATTTTTAGAGAGACTGCTGGTTTACTCTAATTTTTTTAGAGACATTTCATTTTAGAGATTAGCTAAAATCAGGATTAAGCTAGTGTCTTTTAGCTATACTCTTGGAGATGCTCTAATAAAAGGAAATAACACAAAGATGAGCCAAAAGGCAGATACGTATAGCATATGGCTGGTACACCGAAGCAAAGGGCGCGAGTAGATAATGTCAGCTTCTCTGACTAGTCTTAAGTACGTGAAACCCACTGGATTGCAAAGCAACAAAAAAGATTGTAGATAGCAACTAGAGAAAGATTGTTGTCGGAACCCTGTAACACTTGTGAACTCCTTTTTAAATTTTTTGTCATAACATGTTTCAAACGAGTTTTCTCAATTAGATTAAAATACGTAGGCAATGACAATGATTCGAGTTGGTTACGACAATATGCATGGGAGGTATCTGGAACTATATCATGACTAGAATTGTCGGTGATACAGAATATATTGACATGATGCGAGGACACAACGAACGATGAGGTTTGCCATTGGAGAACGTCATCACTCATCAAACATGACCCACACGGTTGTGGTTCACTAAGGAGCAATTGTTGTAGATAGGTGGTTATGTTTCCAATAGTACAATCTGTAATTGGAGGTCACTATATATATATATATCTTTCTGGCGTACATTTTTATTTAACCTACAATCTGTAGTTGGAGGTCACTATATATGTCTTTCTGGCGTACATTTTTTTCTACCCTACAATCTGTAGTTGGAGGTCACTATATATGTCTTTCTGGCATACATTTTTTCTACGCTATGTTCATACCCATCTTCCAGGAAATATTCTTCATACTTGGTATATGAAATCAAGAACTATGCAGGGGTGATAAAGATTGGCAGATAACAAAGTTGTTCTCCTGTCGATGCTGTTCCTTTTTTTTCAGAAAAAGTTGACGTAGTTCCAGTTAAGGTTTTTCCCCATCCTCCATCATGGTACCAAAGGTGGAAAATAAATCTAGCCATCCATAACACAAGAGAAAAATCGGAATCAGCAATAACTTTTTCAGCCAATTATGAAATAGACTCTGAATTTCAGATTTTTTGTTTTACCTACAGATTTTTCACAGCATTATGCCATTTACCATAGATACAAACGCTGTTACTTATAGTGGAAATAAATGAGTTACAAGAAAAAAGGACAACATCTGGAACAGACAAGGGACCAAAGTGCCCTCGGTGCCTTCTTTCCCCTCCCTCCCATCTCCACTACTAGTTGTTATAAACCAACATGTTGCTCTGTGAAAACGTAAAACTGTCACTCTGCAGTACGAAACTTGTCATATTTGCTATTTTTACATATGCTAACAAACAGATTCAGCATGCAAATTAGTCCATCGGGGAAGCTTTGTAATTTTTTCTCCCATAGCCATCCTTCACTACTACAAAAATCCACAATACCGGCGGACGCCTTTTGACCACAGTGGCGGTCTCTTGTGACGTCCATCACTAGGAGCAGGTACACGGCGGTGTTCGCTAACTAACGGGCCACTAGCCCGCCACTGTGCTTTCACCTCCAGTAGCGAACCTTGTCGGGCCCGCAGCTAGAGCATATAGGCCATTTATCTACAGGCCTGACAGTGCGGCCCACCGTTAGGGACCGCACCCTCCTATATATTGCTGGAGGGTGCAGCACCGTACAGATCAACCAATCGTATGCCATAATTATGCGTTCTGAAATTAATAAACACAGCTAAATTTCTCTGTAATACATTATTTGATGAGAAGATCAAATCCATGATGTTTTGCTTTTTTTTGTCAGAATTTCCATCGTATTTCTCTATATTTCTAGACATCACGGGAAGCCAAGATGCATGTGCACTGACTAAACGAATAATATAATGCCAATCCAGCTGATAGCAAGATGGCACTTCGACTTTCATTACATTCAGGTTATTAATTCGAATTAAAAAAGGTACACATGACAATTCACATGCCAGGTCACCAGACTGGCATTCGTAAGCAGTTAAAAGGAGCAGGCCTCCCCATGCCTATGGTATTTATCCTATCAGAAATACTTCCTGGCCCTCAAAAACCAAAAATCACAACACTTCCTATTGCATTTTTTCTTCCACTCCATAACAAGTACTACGATCGTGACACGGTCAGATTTTTCACAATAGGATCAGATATAAAGTGGGAACACTGGAATAGCCGCATAAGGAGCTGAACTTCAGGGCACCCGCGAATGATCCAACGGATTGCACTAGGTTTAGGAGGCATCGGGAACGGAGGCAACAGTGACTTCAGACTGCGTGGACTGCTCACCTCTCAGGTGCCGTTTCCGCTCCCAACGTAGGTTCACCGTAAATGTAGGACCAGATTGGCCTGAGGTCAACTGTGCATGTTTTGTTTTCCAGGTCGGGTGCATGAACGAGGCAGGCGAAACCAAGGAGTTCAACAGCACGTTACACCCAGAGCCACACCCGACCATGAACACCACAATGCACTCGGAGCACGGGTTCCTGACAGTTCCTCGCGATGTCCTTGGCAGTGGCCCACCAGTGCTCCGGGATGAGAGCGGAGACAGGTGGTAGAATATGCCTCAAGTGCCCAGGACACCGGCTTAGAAAGTTGGCAGCTCCAAACGTCTCGTGTCCATTGACAGCGATTAGATCAAGGAGTCCCGTTCTACCAGCAAGCTTGTGATTATCATGGCCAACATTTTCTTGAAGGCCGAGATAATATACGACCTTTTCCTGTGAGCCGCCCGGCCCTGAGAATGGGGCCAGCAGCGTGGTCGGTGCAAGTGCAAGATAGTAAGATACTTTGATACATTAGACTGGGCTGTAGGTACGAATTTTCTGTAGACATGAATCTCTTTGTTTACTGGCAGATTAAATCGCTATGTACGTTCTTCCCAGATGCTCATTCCTTGTGTTTCCAATCATCTATTAAAATTCAAATGATTCAAGTGTACCCATATTTAGTTTTCTTTATTTATTTCCATACAAGTGCTTCTAGCATTGCTCTTGATCCGGCGAAGCAATTTTGAGCATATTGGAATTGATGTTTGTATAGACGAGCACAGGTAGATGTTCATGGTCTTCAGTGTGTGGCTTCAGAGCTTTTGTTGGCTGATTTTCCTACCAAGACACAGACCGGAGCTCAGTGTAGGTTTTATCTCACTAAATTCTTGTTGTTGATCCACCATGAGTTCAGAGGGGGGGGGGGGGCACAGTTACATGTATTCCATGTTTTGTAGTTTGGATATTGTATATGGGGCTTTCTGCATAATTTTATACATATATACTTGTATATATTCAGGCCTAGTGTCCCCATACTCAATACAAGTGCTACTCATAACAAAGAGTACAGTCCCATTGGAAGCTTGTATAAGGTGGATCAGAAAGTAGTCAGTACTCAATAAGCGAAAAAGAGCTGGAGTTAGAAACATTATTGTTGTGCGTTAGGAATAAGATCTATCTGGAAGTTCTCCATTTCTTGTGCTGATCCAATGAGCACAGGTTTGATTAAATGGTATAGAAAACGAATGAAAAAAAGTACTCGGGAGACCCGCCTTCTGCTTGCCTTTGCCTGAAACCAACCAGCTTGGACAGATTTAACACGATCAACAAACCATACCAGTAATGAAGATTTGGTGTGACACGGGATAGGCTGGATGTAAATCCTCTGTGTTGTATGGGCAGGGCAAGCTTGTGGGCACTGATGACAGCAGCAAGATTATTTGATCGCAAGGTGGGCAGATCGTTGATATAGCCACAGTGGATTTCAAGCTGCAGGCTTGAACCCTGGAGAGCAAGGACTTTGGAAGGTAATGATTTAGTTGGCAATGATCTTCAGGTGTAAATGGTGAATAATTGTGCACATGCAAGTCTGTTGATTCTTTTTACCATTTAGACTGATGAAACAGGTAATTTTGTTCTGACTGTTTTTATTGTCAGTACAACGAGGTTTTAAATTTAAGTAAAAAACTGTACTTCACCATTACATACGAAGATCCATTTTTTGTGACAGTGAAATGGTCAAATATGGAGCTGAACCTTGGACATACACAGACGATGCAACGAGTTGTATAGGAGTAGAAGGCAATAGGAACTGAGACAACGGGTCACTTGTCTGTTATCAAACCAAATATACTGCCAAAATCTGAATTGGTTCCTTTCGGCTATTTGTAACTAGATTGTTTTGCCCGTGCAATTTTAGCGTTAGTAACGGACATTTTAAAAACTGTCGCTATTTTAGGTTCAACGACAATGTTCGCTACTATGCACAAAAAATAGTGGCAGACACACCACTGGCCTACAACTATGGTGGCCCAACCCGTTACTACCTGTAAAAAGTTGTGGAGCACACCAGTTGCCTGCTACTATATTGCGGCCTAGCTCACTAAGCATATAAAAACAACTCCAGCCCTAACCCTAAAATACAGTTCACTTCTCCCCACCTCTCGCCTTCTCCCCACTTCTCTCTCTCCCTCCCGGTGCAGCTACGGCGCGGCCAGCATCCTCCCTCACTGTGCGGCGGCACAGTGCAGCCTGGCGGCCCCCTCCCTTCTGTATGCGGCGTGACCCGAATTTGGCGATGAGGGGCCTCGATCCCTTACAGATTGAATACCGAAAAAAATAAAATGCAGTACACTAGAAATACAACATATCTCAAAACATTCTACTAGATTCCAACATGATAGGAAGAAAAAACACAGGTATTTATACCCGCGCTATTTGTAACGGCGGTTCACATTGTCAACCACCCCTAAAAACCCCTTTTAAACGGCGGTTGAATGTCAACCGCCGGTACAATGCGTGTAATTTGCACCGGCCTCTATAGCGGCGGTTGGCTTCACCAGGTGGCCGGCTCGGCCCTCTAGCGGTGGGCCGCTTCGGGCTGCGCCGCTTGGCCGCTTTGGGCGCACCGCTAAAGTAGAGGATTGTGGTAGTATTCTCGCTGGGCCCAGAATAGTGACAGTTTTTTAAATATCTGCCACTAACGTCAAAATTGCATCTGTCACTATAGAGCAAAATTGTAGGTAGTGTATAGAATCAACAAATCAAGCGGTATATTATAAATTTATGGATGAATCTCCAGTTTTATAACAAAGTGATGAACTTTTAAAATTGATAAAATCAAATGATAAAATGATAATATGTTTAATTGCAATGGAGTAGACCAACAATCCTATGAGATTCAAGTGCTTGAATACACAAACACTTTATAGTAAATAAACATTTTATAAGAGTGATTTAATAATTTGAATGATATTATTTGGAGTACAAAATTCAAAGAAAATTAGTTTAGTCATTTTTCACAAAAAATGTCAAGATTAACCCCAATGGGCTGGTAGGTTGACAAGGTTATTTGTATCTAAAAAATTGCATGTGACAATTTAGATGTCAGATCACCAGACTGGCATTCATAGGTCCTTAAAAGAGCAGGCTGCCCAGCCTTGGTTATTTATCCTATCAGAATACACACCGTCAGACGGTCATTTGATATAGCTATGCGCCTGTTGCATTGTTTCTTCCACTCCGTTACAAGTATGATAGTGTGGATGAAATTGTCCACAAGGAGCTGGGCTTTGGTGCACCCGCGGAGAATGCAGCGGACTGCATTAGGAGTAGAAGGCAGCAGGAACTGTGACAACTGGGAGATATGAATTCATCGACGTACTGCTTGCCACTTAGGTGCAGTTTCTGGTTCCGACGTAGCTCCACTTCAAGTACAAGAGCAGACTAGCTTTAGGCTAATTATTCATGTTCTGTTTTCCAGGTAGTGTGGAATGAACGAGCCTAAGAAAACCAAGGACTTCCACATGTCGCCTGACCAAAATCCGCACCTGACGAGCAGCACCACAATGCTCTCGGAGCCCGCTTTACACAACGTCCTTCGTGGTGACCTTCCTGTGCTCTTGGATGAAGGCGGGGAGAGCTGGTTGAACGTGGCTCACGTGCCTAGCACTCTAGTTCTGAAATTTGGCGACATCCAACATCTTACGTCCATTGACAGCATTTTGATCATGGAGCACTGTTTCATAGCCATGGCCAGCAGCTTGTGATGATCGAGGGACAGCTAGCTAGGAGCCTAGGGCAAGATGTACGGCCTCTTCATCGGAGCCAGCCCCGAGGATGAGCCCCTGGTACCTGAACTGCGCTTGAATTATTATTCTTTCCTGCAAAAGAAAAAACGTGTTACAAATAAAAACTGGCTGCTCGAGCGCAGGGCATATCAGTGTGTAGCTAGGCAATGAGTTCCTTCTGCGCCTTGTGGTGAAAAGCGTAAGAGAGCATGTAACTAGACTTGAGTGACAGGACCTGTCCAAAGACCTTGTTCATAAAATAAACTAGTATATCAATCTTTTCACTTGCAGGAGCTAGTAATATATTATAAAACATATCAAAGCTCATCTTAAAGTGTGTAGCAATCTTCATTGACTTTAGCGGTAGAAGTCAGATGTATTTCCATCCTATGTGTTTATCCGTGGGTCCAATTATATCCAATAATTCTTTACATATAATGGGTTTCATTTCAGCGTATTTGTGCATTTTAGTTGTGTATTGACATAAAACAAATCTCGTCCAGGGTAAAAAAGGTTCTCCTAATACTGTTTGGTCCTGTCTGCACAACAGTTTTTTTTTTCCGTCCATCCAACTAGAATCTTAATGATTCCTATATTGTCTTCAACCTCTACCCAAGGAACAATGCCATCCGAGCCCAATGAACTGCCGCCATTGGCTTGGTGCACTAGTGGAATAACACCCTGTAGTATCGGACAAAAACGCCCTATAACATTACATGAGCGTTATTAAAAATAGAAGGTTTCCAGTGGCGTCTTTGTTGCTCGATACTACTAGGATACTGGAAAAAAAAAAGAAATCAGGGCGGGCCGAGCCCAGCCTAGACCCGTCTGCCGCCCGCCTCGTGGCTGGATCCGCCGCCGGAGAGGGGTGCGTTGCGCCGGCCGTCGGATCCGACCGCCTCCTCGCCAGATCCGGCACTGGGGAGGGACGCAGCATGGCCTCCTCGCCGGATTTGGCGCCGAGGAGGGGCAGCGCGGCGTGGGGAAGGGGCGTCGGGGAGGATGCGACCCGGGAGGGCGTCGGGGAAGGGGGCGGCCAGGGAGGCTTGACGCGGGGCTCCTCGTCGTCCTCGTTCGACATGGTGGGAGAGCCGAGGATGGGCTCCGGGGAGGGGAGGTTGGGGTGGGAGAGGCCGGTGAGGGCTGGCGTGGAGGGGGCGTCGGGGAGGGAGCGACCGGAGAGAGAGAGAGAGAGAGAGTTGGAGGGGGGCATAAATATATAAATGGCTTGGTGGGCTTTCAGGCTCGGGGAGGTATAACAATATGGGGCCTAAGATGAGGTCTGTTTGCCAGATATTAAAATTTTGCATATTAGGCCCAAGATGATGTAATTGTGCCCGCTATTATTGGATTTTTTTCAATATCGTTCAACGATGATGTTATTGTGCCCGCTATTACTGGACCTTTTTTAATATCGGTCGCTGCTGATGTCATTGCCGCTCGCTATTATAGTGGAGCCTGCAATAGCGTCCCCCACGACGACGTCAGCACCTATGCACTGCAATAGCGAAATTTTTTCTGCCTGCTACTACTGGAAAAAAGTCGAGATGCTATTGCAAGCTTCTTTTGTAGCAGTGTGGGATACGGTCTTACCAGAGCCACATATGCGCAACAATCCATCTGTCGTACTAATTCAGTACGGGCAAGTGGGCAACAACCAAGGGCTTAAATAACATTACCCACACTGGCAGCAGCCGAGGTGAAGATGAGTAAAATATTCCTGCTCACTGAACCAAGAAAGACAAAGGCCTAGTAAGATTTAATTGTGTTGGTTCAATTCATTAGCACCAAGATATCAATCATACTATGATCCATATTACTATGACAAATATGGTAACACTTGAAACCATATCGCCACTTGAATGCTTTTGCTTAGGTACACATAGTAAATCGTGATCCAATGATTTGAATGTTTGGCAAGAAAGATAAATTATCATTGTGATTAATATTGTGGATAGCCCATGCAATAGCGCGGGCCTAATAATCTAGTTGGCACCTTGGACGTCAGAAATAGGAAGTGTGAGGAAAATGATTGGAAGGCAAAGAAAAAAGGAACTAAATTATTTTCAAAATGTGTACTGTAATCGGAAGCCACGATCCCCTGTAGAATGCTGCTTTGTTTGTGAGATGCTATTTTTCTGTTGTCATGGATCGATCTACTTCAATGAGCAAATGTTACCGCCAGCAACAATGCACACAAGGGCCACTGGTAGAACAGAGCTACAACTAAAATGTTAACAACGCATATAATGTATGAATCTGAATGTGCAATAATGTGACAACCAGCCACCACGTGAACATGAGATGCATATAAAACCAACTATGATTGCTCGATAGCAAAAAAAACTGGCTGGACCTGCGCGCGGGTTGGGGGGAGGGGGTTAAGACGACCCTCGAGTATTAATTTAAAGAAGAAGACCTTCTCACATATGTCGAGAAAACCGCCGACCTGCGACACCTCTTACATGGACACCTGCAGCCATGAGAGAACCTGGGCCGGACCACCATGGGTTCCCGTTGCTTCCAGGCGTCTATACGCGGCCTTGACCATATGTTTTGGTGCGGGGAGAGGCGAGGGATTTTCTTTCCACCAGGAAATCGAACCCGGGACCTTGGAGGTGTTACTCAGGCACTTTACCAGTGAGGTTAAGGCCCTTTGTCACTTCAAGTATTACAAAAATGATAACGCCTCCCGAATCTGGAATTCAGACTAACATAGCCAAATCATACGAGAGCTACACTAATGCCCTACAAGAGAAGCGGCCATGCATAATCCATTTGTGAAGTTGTGTCATGCATGGAACCTGGTGACCAATGTCAATATAGGCTTGGAAGTCATCGGGGTCATAAATTTCACGAATCCTCCTGATGGTATGCATTACAATACTGTTATTACGTTATAGCTTTAACCTATACATTGTGATGTGTGAACATAATTTCTTATTTATTCAAAACATTTTGATCGAAATGATATGATACTTCGCCAGCCAAGTCGAGAGGGACGAGCTTTTAGAGTCAGGCCTACAATGAGAGCAATCCAGTTCAAGCCAGTCAAGGAATCCATGAAATTGATTATTGCCTTGCCATCAGTGTCTCCGGCAACACAGTGGCTTTACTGTTTTCTAAAATCATTTGGTTTTATTTTTTGAGATCATTCTGAAAACATTTGGTGCGAACCAAGTAAGTATCAATTTGATCCTATAATGTGTTACCATACGTAAGGCCCTGTTTAGATACAAAGCATTTCTTGACTTATGCCCTGTTTAGATACAAAACATTTCTTGACTTTTGAAAAAATTCAACAGTTTAGCGACATACTTTGATTTGGGAGATATGCCTGTGTATGGTGATACATGTGTTTTTTAGAACCATTGTGTTGTTAAAACTACAATCATTTGGGAGTATTAAAAACTCAAGTGTTACGTTATTTTATCCATTATCTTGCTTAGTACTCCCTCTTTTACTAAATTGTTGTCGCCATTGACTTTTTCGTAGCGTTTGACCATTCTGTCTTATTCAAAATATTTTTTCAAATACAAAAAGTAATATGCTACATTTCAAGTTTCTTTAATGATAAAACATATTCCAACAAAATATATGACATTTGTTAAATTTTATTTGAATAAGACAAATGGTCAAACTTAATAAAAAAGTCAACGGCGACAACAATTTAGTAAGGGAGTAGTATTGATTTTTAAAACCTTTATTTCTTGTAGTGTGTCTCCAGTGGTATATTCTACGCACTCCAGGAACAGGTCCTAATAGTTTATCCTGCTTCAGATCTAAGTGTACGTGGTGATTCCTAACATCGTATAGTTGTCTGGTTGGTCATCGTTTTATTGCCCACGTGTTCATAATCGCTTACAAGAAAATAGTACTTTTCTCCGGCAATCAACATGGTCTAAATTTAATGTGCTATCTCACTTGTGTTCTATACCTGCTTCATACACTCCCTTAATTGATAAAATTTAGGAACCATTTCAGCTGAAGCATTGAAGCATTGCCCAGGGCTGCCCTGCACTTCCTTTAAAATTAAACAAGCCATGTGGGGATATACATGGGTTCCAAAAAACACACAAACTACATATACTGGCTCTAAAAAGAGACGGTTAAAACAGATACACAATGTCTTGGAAAGAACCCGGTTGAAAAAAAATTACATCTGAAATTTTTCTGTCTTGGAAGCCAGGAACAGGTAGTGTCAGGAGAATGATGGTAGGCAAAGGAAAAGGGAATGAAACTACTATCACAATGTGATATGGTGTTCTTTGTGTTGTTCATGGATCGAGCTAGCGTTAGGGAGTCCACGTTACCGAGCAATAATGCACACTGGCTTCACCGACACTCTATTAAAGACAGAACATAAAGCCACTGCCCACTGGTAGAACAGAGCTTCAAATGAAATATCAACAACCCTCAGAAACGTCCGGATTTGAATGTGCAATAATGTATTAATTAATCACCCACGGCATGGTGCAATAGGACATTGCCTATAAAATGAACACTGGTTGCCTGTTAGAATGTGTCATTACAATTACAAAAGATGATAACGCCTCCATCCAAACAAGACACCAAACGAATCAGGGAAAAGATATAGCTACAGATAGCGAATACGATACTGTGTGTTCGGCAAGGGAGGCTTCAGGAAACCCATTCGATGTACCGTGAAACTGGAATCAACAGAGCAAGGCGTACATGGTATGTGCAATTTTGCCGTGTCATTCTGCCTCTGTCATGTGTCTTCCGGAAGTAAGACATGCAGGCCCGCAGTCAGGTGGCTCTATTAAGCATCTCGTCGCCTATGCTCTTGAACTCGCTGTTGCACACGGGTTGAAGGATGTTGCAGACGCTGATCACCCTTCTTCCACTTCTAGCATGACCATCGTCCAGCCGGACATGCAGGTTGCCCATATTGCCCTGGATCAGCGGTGTCACGAACCTCAGGTCTAAATGCCTCCTCAGGCCAATATAGCAAACGGGCATCATGTTCCAGCCTCCAGGAAGCCACGGTGGAAGCCGATGGCCTGAGAAGCAGCTGCAGCACTGGAGCACCAAGTCTCTTCGCCTGCCTTGTGTACAGTGTAGTCCAGACGGATGCACCACAGCATGTTGGCAGCACGTGCTCTGGTGGTAGGTGGAAGCGACTAATGACGCAATGATCGCATTGTAATCAACGGACTACAATATACGGGGAGCCGTGGTGCGTGTCATGCCCTAGCAACTCCTGTTGCTCTGGCGGTGCTTGGTGAAAGCGAATAATGACATATAGAAATAAATATGGCTATAGTGTGCGCCCATGCTTTCAGAAATGGACGTTTGCATGTCCTCAAAGGTGCATAATGCAGAGCAGGTGCAAACGTGTACTCCCATGCATGATGGACCTCCTGAAGGGGTTCTTATGAGTGAAAACAAGAGATGAGCTTAGCTACCTTTAGTCTCCAGGATTTCTTAATTTCCAGCCCATATATGGACAAAAAACTGAAGATCCAATTCGCCTGATTCACGAACTCACATTCCTGATGAGCTTAGCTACCTTTATTCAGAGTCCAGTAGCACATCAAAAGGCCATCCAGGAACAAATAGCCCACGATGAGCATGCATGTAGAGCTAACCCAAACATCATCCATTGACCTTGGTCACTTCGACACGCCGTGACGGTCATGGCCTCACGGGCGCCGTCGTCACCTTGGTTGCTCCTGGTTTGATCGCCGCATCATTCATGTTGTAGGGCAGAGCTCCAGGTCACCCTCGCCGGAGATAGAGTAGATCACGATGGTTACTGCTACTCCGTCCAGTAGCCAATTCATAATTATGTGAGCTCCAAACTATTCTTACCCCTTGTTAATTCTGTTCCCATGTTCTTAACTAATACTTGGGTGCATTGTGAATTGTGGCACAGGAGCCATAGGTTGTGGCCACTTTCATAACTGATGTTTGTTTGTACAACGTTTGCTAAATTTTCCAGACGAGAAGCAGAGCAGATGTGCGTTTTAGTGTTAAATAAGTGCATTGGGTCTTGTCCTAGCTTCAGTCTTATATATACCCACGCTTCTTTGCCAAATATTATTATCTAATGTTCATAACATTATTGCAACAACACATTGTCTTGAGTGCCATTCAAATTACTTAAAACATGAACCCTGCTATAGGTCGGACTTGCGTCCAACTGAAACAATTGTGTGATGCAGATGCATTCATTAACTAAATCATTTGATAATCAGCCGTAGATAATATAGTCGTACGAAAGTTGCACTTGGATCGGCTCTATAGCATTTTCCTTAATACATTTTGGGATCCGCATTGAGGTTATTAATTCAGATCCGAGATATGAACCACACATATCAACCTGTTGCAGTATACTTGCATATAGACTAGAGGAAATGGTAGATTGCCAAGCCTCTCATATTTATCATACAAAAATTATATATTGGTGGATTTAAGTGCCCTACTATTCCACGAATGACTATGGATTCCTCGACATTATAAAAAGCATATTCCCCGAGACCAATTTTACACGATAAAGTTTAGTACCTTAAGAGGCAACAACTAAGTGAGAAATCAACGATCTCCACATTGGTGCACATGAAAGGTGTGATTCATTATGATGGGTGTAGGAAGCATTGGGAACTGTTGTCACCATGGCGTCTCTATGTGCTGTTGACTGCTCACTTCTATGTTGCTGATTTGGCCCTATTTCAGGGCAAATTAGCCCTCACTGCCAATTGTGCCTGTTCCGTATTTCTGGTGGTGTGGATCAGGAAATGACAGGAAATCAAAGAATTGGAGCACTGAGGAGCTTGCCTTGGGGGCATGTTTAGTATTTCGGTTTCCTCCTTTTTCAAAAAGTTTAGAAACTTGCAATCGACAAGACTTGTACTAAAATATACTCCCTCCATATTTATAAAGAACTTCGTTTTGGACAGCATATAGCATACCAAGGAGTATTTAATTAGAAATTTTTTCCATATTTACCCATATTAAATACGCTGCCACCTCCTACTCTTTCAAAAAATCGAAACGGCTCACGTGTCACCGTGACTAGTCCCAAAGATAGCCGCGCCGAGTTAGATTCGTAGGTGTTGGCGCTAGCTTCGTTTTTGCGCTTAGTGTTTCGCCTGGTCGCAATTTTTTTTCACCACGTCGTTTTTGCGCTTGGTGTTTCGCTTGGGTGCGATTTTTTTGTCCCGTAGTGGCGGAAAAAGTTTGCATGATCGTGCACGGAGAAAACAACTAAGCAGCGCCATGCAAACACGATCTGCTGACCAAATTTTTCTACCCCGCGCGCGATCTGCTGACCAAACTTGCTGCTTTCTTTCCAATTAACGCGGGGCATGATAGCAAAGTCTGGCCGAGCCAGAGCGCTTTAATGCGGGAGGTTAATGAGGCACGCTTTAACTCCAGCGAATGAGAAGGGATCCGGCGGTCGCGGGGCAACGCGAAAGGTGAAGGGTTTCGTCTCGGTAAAACGCGAAGCTAGGCCACGGTGTCCTCGGAAACACATGATAGCGAGGGAAGTTTCGTCCAGAGATAGGCAAAAAGCTCCAGGACGCAGTTCTTTGTGATATTTTTGCAAAACCCCAGAACGCAGTTCTTTGATATGGAGGGAGTATATTGTTATTTCTTTTTATTGCATTATGTATCATATAGATAGAGGAGGAATAAATCTGTTAATGTATAGACTATCAAAAAAATATGTTTTGTACACTGTCCGATTTCGTTCTAGTAGTGTTACACTATAGACTGAAAATTAGCAAGTTACTTTTTTTATGGAATTAGCAAGTTCCTTAGTGTTTCAGACACCTGGTATCTGGGAGCACTGTTTGGCTGACCAGTTTAATGCCAGGGAACCAGGCTGTTAGGCAGAAACAGACCCTGAGTATTAACAAGTTAAAAATTAACACTGGAACTAGCTTACTACGTACCACTGGGACAACGATAATTTGATGCCATGGCCCGTGGCCAAGAATACGATAATTTAATTTAACGGAATATAGTTTGAGTCCTCGGCGACCCGTGCCGCCCCAAACTGTAGTAACAGGGCGTTACTTGTGCCGTTTACCTCCCCCGACTCTTTCTCCTCTGCTCGTGGGGGCAACCTTTCTTCCTCCTCCGCCTCTCTCTCTTTCTCTCACTCCCTTTCTCTCTCCCTCAAGGCTTTCCTGGTGGAGAGGTGCGGCGAGATGATGGTGTCGATGGTGGCGGCGAGAGGTGCTAGCCGTGCTCGCCGAAGCTCCACTGCTCCACCCGTAGCGTGAGGCACTGGCGTGAGCACAAGAGGCGGCAAGCCCTGCTGGCGAGCACCCAGGCGGAGCTGGACCTCGTGCTCCGCCGCAACGCCGAGCTCCAGGACAAGGCGCCGCAGGCAACCGCGGGAGTGCCAAGCGTGGATAGTGTCCTCATGCAGCAGATCCAAGTTCCTTGATCCAGCACCGATACGTCGAGACGAACATAACGTTTCCGTGTGTTAACAAATACCTATCAGAAAAGTATCAGAAAAATGTAATAAATGGAAACTTGAACTCACAGGACAACTTCAAAACGGTTAGCAACATATAGATCAGCACATTAGACCCATCAAATGACACTCTACTACTACAATAATGCTCTATAGAAATGGACACCTTTTTTTACCTTAGTGGCGGGTACCACTATACTAATCTGGGTCAAATCACAACGCCCGCTACTAAATTGCAAAAAAAGTGACAGATTCCCATGTCCATTACTAAATTCCACAATGTCCACCACTAAACTGCTAAAATAGTGGCAGATTCATTCTTTTGTCACTAAATGTGAGCCATCCGTAACCATTAGATCAAAAAATAACTGTCCAGATTCACTCTAGCATACCTCCCGCCGTGCATGGCGTGGGTGGTGTAAAATTCTACAGGTGCCACAATCATCCAGAGATAATTAAAGTACTGAATTAGGACCAGATTCCAGGAATAGATAACCATGACCAATAGGGCTAAAACATTTAACAGGTAGAAGACCAGATTGAGTTTCATACTGCTTAAAGAAAGACTCCAGAAGTTCAGACATAAAAAAGACATAAAAGGAGATGACACAAAATAAGGGACAGACAACACCCTGCCCTCCGGTTCTGTAGAGACTCTGTAGTCTCTATTTTCTTGGCTTCTTAGGTTGTTTGTCTTCATTAGCATCACCATCTTTGTTTGTAGCATTCTCTGACTTCTTGGCAACCCCTTTCTTTTTCCTTGTGCTCTGCTTGTCATTTTTCTGATCATCTCTTTGCTCTCCAATTGCAGGTTGTTTGCCGGATGTAGTGGTGCTAAGTGCTTTATTAGACAGCTCCTCGAAAGGGATTTTACAGAATTGTTTCCCTAGATTTTTTATAATCTTAGAAGTCAAGGTGGGAGGAGCAGATGAGCACTGAATTGAAACCTTTGAGTTTGTCTTTCAACCTGTCACTTCTGCGAGCATCAGAGGCTACAATTGGTGTTGCTGTGGTCTTCCTTTTCTTAGCATGTGCACCTGAAGTTGAGCACAAAATATGCTTAGGCATGGTTTCCTCTTCTGGTGAAATTTCCAGCATTATCAGAAACTAATATTCTTTCCTTAAATAATTGAACAAACAATCATAAACTATTGTACTTTTCTCCCTAATTATTATCAGAAACTAGTATTCTTTCTTTAATTTCATGTTCGGTAATCACGGTCGGAAAATTAATTCCGTTGGGTCCTGCAACACCCAGCATATAGAAACATGAAAAAGATTCACTTCAGGATACGGCGTATATGCCGTGTGTCAAACTTTGTGCCGTGTGTAATCTGTCGGACACACGGCACAAATCCCCTGTGTTGTGTGCCTTCAGAATTACACACGCACAAACACGACACACCGCACAAATGTTTGTGCCGTGTGCCAAACCAAGACACACGGCACAGACCCAACTGTGTCGTGTGCCAAGAGGCGACACACGGTACAAACCCAACTGTGTCTTGTGCCACGCGATTCTAGCACACGGCACAATGGGGGAGCCGCGACTTAGGTCTGAGCTCGATCCAATCGTGTGTCCCTTCAATCGCGACTCAGCTCACTCCCAACGCCGCCGCCAAACACGCGCCTCCGTCTCTGCCTCGATCCGCCGACAAACATGCGCCTCCTTCTCCATCCGGAGCCACCGCATCCACCTCCACCGAACTCGCCGCCAATGCCCGCGCGCCCCAGGTCCCGCCGCATCCGCCTCCACCGGGCACCGCTGCCTACGCCCGTGCACTCCCGGCCCCTCTCCTCCACACCGGCGGCTCGCACGACTCCTGCGTGGCCCCTGGCCTAGCAGTGCCGCCTCCTACCTGCCGGTGGCTCACCCGACGCCCGCGCCCCCGGCCCCGCTCCTCCACGCCGGCGGCTCGCCTGACGCCCGCGCGGCCCCGAGCCCTGCAGTTCGGCCTCCTCTCTGTCGGCCGCGTCCTCACTGCCGGCCGCCGCTCCGGCCCTGCAGTGCCACCCCCTTCGTCATGCTGCTCTCGGACGAGTGGCAGGAGGTGCTCATGCTCGTTACCAATTTCTCTGCTCAGTTACTTTCTAGGTGTTTCAATTAAAAATTAGACTTATGTGGCTTGTGGTTTGGACATAGTGTTCTAATTAGTGATACAAGGGATCTTGTGCCGTGTAGAATAGCTGTTGTATTGATGATACAGAAGAAAGTTCAAGTGCAACTTATGCAGGCTATGTATAGCTCGCACTGGCTTTACCATGCTTATCTTTCGGCATTTTTGGGCATTGTTCTGCAACGACCACTGATGACCGGCCTGAAGCCTGGGCTCGTAATAGGCAAACAAAACCTGCCAGGATGAATTATCTTTTCATAGCTTCTGTTTATATAAAATCAGAAAAAGATAATTGCTAAAGATGATGTTGAAGTTTGTGCTTATGCGAAAGAAAAATTAGTAGATAAAAAAACAATTAGCACCTATATGATCTTTGGTTAGAATCAAGATTATAAAGAATAGCTGAAACAACGGAACCAGACTAGTCGATCATTGCTACTGTTTTGTGTTGTACTCCCTGGCAGTACAATACTGATTTGCTAAATCCTAATTCATATGAACGAAACGGATGGAACCTCGTTCAAACTGTGCCGTGTGTCAAACGACGGGCACACGGCACAATAACTATACCGTGTGCCCGATAAATTACACACGACATAGTTATTGTGCCGTCTAGAAGTATGCCGTGAGGCTTGTGCCGTGTGTCACACACGGCATACACTGTGCCATGTGTTATATGGATGTGTCAAGTGCCTTTGGCACACGGCATACAATCTGTTTCCCGTAGTGATTATGTTAAAGTATTGAATATGAGAAGGACGTTACGATACGGTTTGCTCCTCCAACCAGAAAATCTATGATTTTCCACTCTTCAATATATCTTATTCTTTCCTGCGATTCACAGATTTTAGCCATCTTCAAGAGTTAACTTAAAAGATTCTTCAATCTCATGTGGGGTCGATGACCGCTGAACAGTGTTCTTAATGTGTTCGTAACAATTTCTTCGTTCCTCGTGGAATCAAGACTTTGCATATGATGGATTAAACTCATGTACCATGCGTGATTATTGAAGGATAATCATATACTATATCGACCAGATCCTGCAGTTGTGGCAGATCGGTCGCCTGATTGCAACAAAGTATCTTAGGTGAGTGGACCTATAAGTCTGTGTGGACTGTTGTGAAGCCGTACGTAAGCAATTATTGTGACGGGGAAATTAAAGAAACGGTGCTTCCATCGAAATTGATACCGACAGTTACGCTTTTGGCTGTTCTTCATAATTTTCATGATTGTTACAGTGTGGACGATACGAGCGGTCGAGAGTTATGGGAGAGTAATAAGAAGTACTAGCTAGTAAAAGCCACGCTGGATTGCTGTGCCATTTGCTCTCGTAGATGAGATTCATGACAGCTAAATAAAACTGAGGCAGCAATAAGGACTATTCGTGGACACGACGACGCACGAAACGAGCTGACAGTATGGATCAAAGCCGGAAGTGTTCAAGCGTAGAAGATCCACCGTCCATTCCCTTGGCGGAGTAGTACCCCATGAACTCTGGAACGGTGATACTCCTGTACCGCGGACGCTCATCCCCAACCTCAAGCAACTTACCGATCGGGCCGTACACCTTGCTACCATCATCATTGGTCCTGAAGAAGCATGCCACCGAGACGCGCGGGCCGGCGGCCATGGCGCGCACCCGGTGCTCCACGCTCTTGAACCTGTCGTTGGTCACGAGCTGAAGGAGGTCGCCCATGTTCACCACCAGCGCGCCGGGCACGGGTGGCACGTCCACCCAGCTGCTGCCGCGGCCGTCTTCGTCGTCGAGAACCACCTGCAGGCCGCCGGTGCCGTCCTGGAGGACCACGGTCAGGAAGCTCGGGTCGGCGTGCTTTGTGATGCCCATGGTCAGGTGCGGCTCCGGGCACGGCGGGTAGTAGTGACCGGCAACGGAGAGCCCGTCGTCGAGGCAGCCGGCGTCGTGCGCGAGGAAGCCCGGGGGCAGGCCCAGGGCTTCCGAGAGGAGCTCGAGCAGCGCGGCACCCAGCCGACGAACCCGGTCCGTGTACTCCGGTAGCACGGCCCGGCACACCGGCGGGACCTGCTCCGGTGGTGGCGTCATCACCATGTACAGCGTGTCGCGCCAGTTGGCCGCGGGTAATGTGTACAGGCCGAAGTTGCTCATGTACCACACGCGCCTCGCCGGATCCCGGTCCCGGCTGTAGTACGGCTTTTCGCCTCCGCGGGCAGGCAGTGGAACCCCTCACGGACGCCAGCATCTCGGCCAGGAGCTCGGAGGGGATGCCGTGGTTGATCACCTGGAAGAAGCCGACGGTCTCGGCGGCCGCCTTCACCCCGGCCACCAGGTCGGCCCGCCTTCCCGCACCAAGGTCGATGACCGGAATTCTGCTACCGGCAGAGACTGGTCCTGGTTCAACGGCACCGGCAGGGTTGTGGAAGATGCGTGGGACGGCAGTGACGCCGGCGTCTACTAGCCCCTTGACGCCAGCCTTGGTGGCGTCAAAGGCCTTCAGCTCGCTCAGGCGGTCATAGCATGAGCCCGCCGCGGCGGCGGAGTCCATCTGATATCAGAACGTCCGGCACTGTCTCAACCGGACTGCTTCAGTTCCGGTCACAACAGCAGTGGTACGGTAGAACTGGACGGAATGCACATGCCTTTAACTAATTCCGTGGTTCATTCGTGTCGTTGGGGGTGTAGGCCTGTCATTTTCTTGCGGACGTGTACCTGTTTGCTTCCAGAAAAAAAAAGTGTAATGGGCACGTGAAACATTATCTATCTATTTAATACTAGAAGGAGATGAACCTCCAACCACGTTGTCTTAGAGAAAAGAGAAATAGTCTTTAAATTCTCACAAAAAAAAAACAAAAGATATAATCTTAGAATAAAATCCCACCATTAGATCTTTTCCCCACGTGTTGGTATTGCTCCCTGAAAAATAGAGCCATTAGGTTTGTACGCCACCGCCTCTCCATCCCTGTCACGAGTTCGTGCAGGAAAACAACAGCCCGATGATGCCGCTTCCAGGGAATCATCGGCGGCAACCTATTGTGTAGCTAACAAGCCGGCGTTCACCTGACGACACTCCATCAGCAAGAAGGAAGCTCTGGGACAGAGCATCCGTGTACAAGAGATAATGTTGGGACTGCCATGATGACATTTGCCGGCTCAATCCTATGTCTTCAGTGTCAAAACAAAACAATCTACAAGATGCAGGACGATTGAGCCTGGTAAAGTGCACTAAGTAGAGATCTTTCTTGTCTTCCACAGGCTTGGAGATGTGTCTTGCCATATGCTTGCCGTGTGGATCTTCTGCCCAAGAACATCAGTGATTCCACAAATGATGTCGTCGAATCAATAAACACGAATCGCTGGTTTTGCCAAATCACTGATACAACGCAAACACTGCAGGTTCAGGCTCAGAACAGAGCAGGATATTCGCGCTAAATATCACATTTGAAGGAACGAGGGAAAAGTAACTTGCTCTAAATAGTTCCAGTACAGTCGTTATTTCCATGTGAATTAGGGAAGCATTTGCTTTGTTTTTGTTCATAGTGAGATTTATTATGGAGAATTTTTAGCAGATCTCAAGCAATAGCACAAAGTTATAGAATAACTAGCTAATTTGTTACAATAATTCTTGATAAATATTTTCAATTAATTGGAACGTAAAAAAATACTAGAGAAAACAAGAATGATAAATCAGCACTCTGCTTTATACTGGCTTCAAGGTCTTCTGTTTGAGTAATTTATCAGGAATCCCGATGGACTTTCTTAGACTTTTGTTGAAACAATATTTATCAAGATTTATTCTTTTGCTAGCGGCATTACCAAACTTCTGATTTATTCTTTTGTTGTCAAACTGCATCTATAGATTGATTAGTTTCTGTTTGATACATAGTTGTAAAACAAACCCAATTCAAATTTATATTTATTTGAAATATTTTTGCACAACACTTTGCCTTCTTCTCTGTTTTTAACTGTTTGGATAATTTGCCTGCGTGACACAGAATAATGTCCATTTGTGTGCAGGATACTAAACCAAAATTGTTTCTAATACTTTTGATCCTTTATTTTAGTTAGAATAATAATCAGAAGGCTTGACTAATTGAAATTAGTAAGATAGCCTAACATATTTAATATGTTCGATATGTCCAGGGCCACCGCTGCCGTGCTGCCCGTCAGCCGCGCCGCCACCTACAGCTTGCCCTGCCTGTCTGCTGCTGTCACGCCGCCTATGGCGCCGCCGCCGCAACATGCTGCCTTATGTGGTTGTGCCTTAGGGCTACCGCCACCGCCGCGATAAAAAGTTGTCAGCTACAAAGTTTTAGAATTCATCAAGGTCTACAATTTTGGTATACAAATTTTTTCATTAGAGGTCATATAAAAAAGTGGCCGTATTCGTTGAATCATCCTAGTGCTCCATATGTAGGCTTTCTATACGTTGGATAGAAACTGTCACATCAACAGAAGGAAAAAATCTCAGACTAGAAAAAGACGAGGCAACCCTTGCCTGAAAGGAAAAATAAAAGAAAAATAAACAACCCAGAACCCACCATCGCTGGCTGTCGCCTCATGGTGGGGATGCCATCACATGCCATGCCGTGATTGGTTTTGTGAAGTCCAGCCATGCCTGTCATCAGTAATGCGACATGGAAACGGGAACAAATGGCAGACGAGTTTGTTGGTACGCTGCGGAGTATATAATACCACGACCGGCAACAGTTTCGTTTCAGAACAACCAACAGGTGTTCTCTCTACGGTTCCTATCAACAGTTACGTTGTTGGCCCTCTATTTTCAGGAATTGTGGATGAGGATGACTGGTAGGCAATTACTGAAGAAAATGGTGACCTACAATCGACACCAAGCAACAGTGAAACATTATTGGACTCAAGAAAAGTCAAAAAAATCATACAACAAGAATTACAAACATGTGAAAGAAGTACACACATATACTACCAGTCTGTGTTGGATACACTCCCTGTACTGTCGTCGTGAAATGGATTCAAGGAATGTTTCAGAGCCGAAAGTGTTCGGGTACCGATCGGCCATCTAGGCCTTTATCCCTGAAGTAGTCGAGAAACTCCTTTGCCGTCACGCTCCGGTACCGTGGCCGCTCACCGGCAGACGCGCAGACGATCGGCCTGAACACGGCGCCGCCGTCGGACGTCCTGAAGAAGCAGGCCACGGAGACTCGCGAGGCAGCAGCCGTGGCGACAACCCTGTGCTCCACGCTCCTGAATTTGTCGTTGGACACGATCTGAAGGAAGTCGCCGACGTTGACGACCAGCGCGCCGGGCACCGGAGGCACGTCCACCCAGCTGCTGCCACCGTCTTCACCATCCCTGAGCAGCGCCTGCAAGCCGCCCACACCGTCCTGCAGCAGCACGGTGAGGAAGCTCGGGTCCGAGTGCCTCGTCGCGCCCATGGTCAGGCCCGGCTCGGGGCACGCCGGGTAGTAGTTGCCGGTGACGGCGAGGTCGTGGACGCAGCCGGCGTCGCGCTCCAGGTGGCCGCGGCGGAGGCCCAGGGCCTCCGACATCAGCTCCAGCAGCGCGGCGCCCAGGCTCCTCACCTGCCTCATGTACTCGCCGACGACGCCCCGGCACGCCGGCGGGACCTCGTCCTCCGGCGCGTCGATTGCGATGAACAGGGTGTCGCGCCAGTTGGCCGCCGGCGACGTGTACAGGTGGAAGTTGCTCAGGTACCTCACACGCCGCGCCTGGTCCCTGGTGTAGAAGGGCGCCTTGGCCTCCGCCGGCGCTTCGTGGAAGCTCCGGACTGACGCCAGCGCCTCGGCGAGGAGCTGGGCCGGCACGCCGTGGTTGACGACCTGGAAGAAACCGACCGACTCCGCGGCCGACTTCACCTGTCCAATCAGGTTGGACCTCTCCGTGCCGAGGTCGATGACCGGGACCCTGCTACCTCCGACGCCATGAGGTGGTGGTCCTGGCTCAACGGCGGCGGCATCGGGGTCGTGGAAGATGCGCGGAATAGCAGTGATGCCGGCGTCGATGAGGCCCTTCACACCTGCTTTGGTGTCGTCGAAGGCCTTCAGCTCTCTCAGGCGGTCGTAGCCCGACATCGCCTGATTGGTAGTGAAAGCGGCAGAGGCCGTCGATTGCCAGTTGGAAGTGGATAAGGCGATGTCAGTATATGCTCTGATATTGGTTCGCAACATGGTATTGTTGGCTGGTGGGCAGTCATTTTCATGCACGTGAACAATAGAACTTGTGTTTCAATTATTGGCGTTGTCTACCAACAATATCATTTTCATGCACGTGAACAATAGAGCTTGGTACCTATTGATTCCAAATCGAGACTGTAATAACATATATATCAGCAATTAGCACAGACTGCAAGGATGGAAATAAAATATTACTCTTCGTCCCAGTATAAGTGTCATTCCTGAGGAGTCAAACAGTTCTAACTATGGCCAGGTATATAGTAAAAAAATATTAAACTTTATATCACATAATTAGTGTTATTAGATAGATTGTTGAATCTGTTTCCATAATAAACTTATGTTGACATATGAATTCCATTAATATTTTCTATATCTAGTCAATCTTAGGCTACCATAGCGACACTTACATCCGGATGGAGGGAGTACACCTACAAGTTAGAGGCTTAGAAACCTCTCATACATAGTTTCACCACACTCCACTGGTATGAAAAATGATTGACAGCTCGCGAAAAAGAAAACAACAAATTATGATCAAAATTCTTAATTGTAATAGTAAACTTGAATAAGAATGAACAAGATGCAAGCCTCCCCGGTGCAGCTTCCAGCGACGAATAGAATCGAAGTGTACTAGCAACTAGCACGAAAAAATTCCACAAAACAAAAAGAAGCATTAACATACGAAGCTTACGGAGTCCATATGCTAGCATGCAGCTTTGAGCATCTGGGCTGCTTCATTTGGCTGGACCTTATCAAATGTGACTGATGTATCCAAATTCGTTTTTGTTTTGTCATTTTATCGATACAGTTCCACATACGTATCTCTAATGTACTCTTTGAACCATCTCCACTATCGGAAAAATGAACTTTACCGTGTGTATAAATCTTTGCGAGTGTCCTATTTCAGATATTCAGCGAAGAGTCTCTTTGCCATGTGCCTGGAAGAAAACACTCGACAAAGTCTTTGTCGAGTGCCAATAAAATAAAACACTCTAGCAAAGATAAAACACTGTTTGCTGAATTCTTTTTGTTGCACTCGGCAAAGAGGTCTTTGTCAACTGTGTTATTAATAATACATTTAACAAACATTAGACATTGTCGAGTATATTTTGGACACTCGGTAAAAAAAATATTTTTTCTTTTTCACCCACAAAACCTTTTCTACTCTCCATATATAACATGTGTTACTCCATGTTAAAATTTGGTATGTTTTTTCTATTAGTTCGCTATATTTAGTTAATTAATTACATTTACAACAATTTCCTTTAATCAAGTCAAATTTCAACTGCATGTGATTTAAATAATGGAATATAATGAGTATAAAAATTGTATTCATGTCATCTAGCCTATTTTGAGGCATTACCCGTGAATTGAAAAGAAATTTTGCATATCTTATTCAACACATATGACTACTAACTTGGGTTTGAATGATTTTTAAATTCAAAAAATAAATAAAGTCTTAAAATAATGAGATTCGTCATCATGTGATGGTATCACACATGGAGGCTATGATAGAAAGTTGAGAGATTTCGCACATTTCGTCATAATGATGTTTACAAAATCAAAATATATCACAAAAAGTATAGTGTGATTATATATAACAGACTTAGTGGATGTATTTTTTTAATACACTTTTTTCACAGTGGCGGACCCAAGAATTTTGTGGAGCCTGGACGAACATTACACTAGGACTGATTGCAACGGAAAACAAGTACGCCATATCGATCACTAACAATAACTATAGGTGATAAATCACGATATAGTTTCAATAGCAAGCACCATTGAGTTTCATGTACCTTGCATTACTCAAATTAGGTTGTGTTTGTGCCTCAGGCAATCTCAAACTTCTTGTCTCCATGCCATCAAATTTGCTTACGCCTCTTGATTATCTGGTGTTTCTTTTGGCTCCAAACTTCTCTTGCGCCTCTTGATTATTTGTTTCTTGTGCCTCAAAATTTGGTTGTCTCTGTATGAACTGGTCCGTAGCCCATTTTCGTTTGAGTTGCGTTGACCATCAATTTGATTCCTTGTATCAATCAAGAACCACAACATAGATAATTAAATAAAGCCAAAGCCCCTCGCAAAAAAATAAAATAAATAAAGCCAAAGCACATGGCAGTGGCACGAACTGATTGGATCAAACGAGCTAGTATCTCAATCAATAAGTACAAAGTACAGGTACATGTGTGTTTAGTAAAAATCAAGAGGAAATAAGTCGATTACCAGTTTTGTTAAGTTTCCGCTCTTGCTATCTGCCATTGAGATTAATTGTTGGAGTATGTCTTCTGTATGATCTCCCGCGCCGCCTCGGAATTGGGAACGTCAGGTCACTGTCGCGGACTCGCGCTTGTGCTGGAAGGCAGGGACTGATTGATGCCATGAATCAAGTAAATGGGCTACAAATTGAGTAAATGGACTATGGCTTTAGCATACTTGTGGTTGGCTCCCAGCCGAAGGAGCCCGGGCAGGCGCCCATGCTCGCCGGGCGTTGGGTCCGCCCCTGCTTTTTCATATGACCCAAACAAAATAACACTTTATATCAGAATTGTGCATGTCAATGAAATATGAGAATTTGTAGTTAATATTTTTTCATTTAAATTTTTTTACCATACAAAAATTTGTCATAAGAAATTGCCACATCAGCGATCTAGTCCTTCAGAATCATGGTCTCCAATTGGTCGAGATGATGTCCCACGGTTCTCTACCCTTTTCTTTTTCTTCCACCCGATTCCACACAACTCTCTCTCTCTCTCTCTCTCTCTCTCTCTCTCTCTCTCCAGGTGGGAAACACGTGAGGCGGGAGGCGGAGGCAATGTGTGGAGATGGAGATGTCAGGCCCCAGTAGGGAGGCGGAGGCGGGTGCAGCAGCGGCGGGTGACGTGGAAGAGGCCCGTGGTTGAGGCAGCAACCGGCGTGGCGGAGGCGGCGTCCAGCATGGCGGAGGCTGAGGCCAATGCGGCGGGTGATGATGGCTTGGCAGTGGCCACGACAGAGGTGGCCTCCAGCATGGCGGAGGCGGAGGCCAGTGCGGTGGGCGACAATGGCATGGTGGTGGCAGCCGGCCAAGCTTCCCCGGTGGTGTTTTTTTTAATTTTTCTGAAAATGTTTGCCGAGTGTTTGTTGTGGTTTGCCGAGTGTGAAAACACTTGCCAAAGAGGTCTTTGCCGACACTTTTTCTGCCGAGTGGGCCTTGTGAGTGCTACACTCAGCAAACCCTTTGATGAGTGTATTTGGGCCTTATTCGAGTCGGAAAGCATGTGTTCCCGTAGTGATATTTTCATGCCCTACCGTTATGAGCTTGAAAGACAATTTTTTTTATTTCATTATTTGTGATAATTGTGTTGTAAGATAAGAAAGAGTGATGAACACTGTTTGAGTCGTCTGCAGATTCAACATAAATTATGAATTAAAATTCACGCACATCATCTTACCATAATTTAAGTGCATTAAATAACTATTTAAAATTCCATATAAATTCTATATAATTATATTTTGTGAAGAATTATTTACTGAAAAATTGTTTCACAGTGTTGATGAAGATTAGTTATACAATATGCTTTTACTCGGGAGTGGCACAGAGAAGAAGGCAAATTTCAAGTGGAGGAACATGAGGGAAAAGTATGTATGCCAAGCTAAGCATACCTTGTCAGTTTCAAATTTCAGACTTGACACGAGTACTGTATTTACATCTAATTCTTCTTGAGTGGTAAATGATGCCCTGTAAGTAGCAACACACTTTGGTAAATTTTGAAAGCAGCTGACCCTGTCTTTCAGAGGAGTTCATCGAGGTTGAATGTGCGTGTGTTGAGAGCGGTAAGTGATTTTGAGTTCATTTGATTGTCTTTGTATGTATTGTGTTTCTAAAATATATCCCTTCAGACACAATTTCCTATGGATTTTGTTGCTTTTAAGCACATGCATTGCTTGCCTTGTATTCTCGACTCTAGGCATGCACTGATGTACGTTTACGTAGTCCAGGCATTTGGCCATATAACAGGCTGAGTCACACTTTCCAGCCCTTATGCAATTTCTCCTTTTTTTTCTTGTTTCTCTTTGTATGATTTGAATTTGAAGATCAAATTTTGCATGATGATAGATAGTATCATTCTGTATATAAAGAAAAATATTATATATTTTTTATTAAATATTTTGAATACAACTTTAGAACTATATTACTAAGATGATATTTTATTGTATTCAACAATAAAATATATGTTTAAAATATATATTATATTTTTAACATAAGGTTAAATGAAAATTCTCATTTCCAAAATTTGAGCACTAAACTCAAATCGCACGAAGGGAAATAAAATAGAGAAAATGTATAAGGGGGTACATTGTATCAACTTATATTTTTTGAGGGAGTAAAGTGAGCCAATATTTTGTACGGGTATAATTTGAACAAAGTGAATGGTTCTGGGGAGTAAAATGGACTTTTCCTCTTACTGAATGTTTGGTAGCATTAAACCACTAACTTTCTCCTGATCTCTGGGTCTGAACTAAGTGCATGAAACAAGGATTGTTCATAAACAATAAAATAGAAAAAAATAAAACAAATGAATTTATATTCTGCCTTTTTTGAATAAATAATAATAGAGTTCACAGGAAACAATAGCTTAATTGCTATCTTCAAGCAAACTGCTTGTTTGGATTCATAGGCAGAGAAAAAAAGTTAAATCTTGCTGTTATAGAAACCAGTTAAAACACTACAATATGAAACTTATAGCTAATAATACAACTAGGATGTAATATAGCCTTCCCATACAAGTGTGTATATGTTATAAGCTTTGATTCAATCAAGAACATTTATGTATTCTAGGAATAATATAATTAGTTGAACTAAAGACGTTTCTATAATGAATTAACATGGCCACACGTTTATTTTTGTACAATAACAAGAAAAATATGAATCAAAATACATATTTTTATAAGTTTATATGTCTATAATTTGGATATTAAAATGTACTAGTTGTATTCAAGAAAAAATATAAAACCCTATTTGTAGGTATCATAAACTGTAATTTCAGAATTTTATATATTATTTGTTTGAATTAGAGGATTTGATGTATTATAGAATAATATCCATAAAAATGGTGACTTACAATATATTCGTCATATAAGATGCTAGCCCGTGCTACCGATGGATTGCCTAGTACTCCCTCCATTCTTAAATTCTTGACGTTGTTGACTTTTTTATTTATGCTTGACCGTTCATTTAATTCAAAATATTTTTAAAAATTATATAAAATTTTAAGTCATATTTTAATTTCCTTTGATAAAATATTTGATAATTCTTTTTTGAATAAGATGAATAGTCAAACGTAATAAAAAAAGTCAGCGGCATTAAAAATTTAAGAATGAAGGGAGTAAAAGTCTAAAAGAAAAAAAACTCGACCCGCGGGAGGTATGACGGCCCCGGGTATTTTGCTAAGAAGAAGACCTTCTCATGCAGGTCGAGAAAATTCCCGAACCCCCTCCCCAACCATACACAGGGACTCAGCTGGTTGTGTGAGCTATGGCGCGAGTCTTTACCTAGTGCTTTGATTGGGAAACGCGAGGAATTTTTTCACAGCCGGTGCGAGATCTGGGGATCGAACCCCAGACCGGTGGGCTGCCACTCGGGCGCCTTCACCACCAGGCCGGAGGCCTGTTCGCTAAAGTCTAAAAGAGAATCATACGCTAATTATGTATCTATCAGATTGTATCTATCAGTATGTCGCAAGTTGCAATTGATAGTGCAGTTGCCGGATTCTTAGTCAGGGGATGACTCTACGTTCTGAGAGGGAATACTATTCTAAGGAGAAGATTGACACGAGTGGAAGACAGCACGACAATCCAGGCGGGAATACTATTCTAAGGAGAAGATTGGCACGAGTGGAGGAAATAACATGCCGCTAACGAAAAATAGTTATATCCCTAAAAAACGAAAAGGAGTTATAACAAAGGTATATCTCGCTCTAGCTTTCAGCTCTCACATGTGCACCGTGTTTTGCTTCTGTCCAGTTGGCCACTCAGTTTGCGCAAGCTAGAGGGAAAGGGTATGTAGATTAGTGATTAGAGGAGGCACAATATAATTTCATGTTGAGAGTTCGACTCCTCGTGTGGGCGAAATTTGAAAGATTTAACAGTATTGTGTTTTTAGTGGTAGGCCATGTTCTTGTCCATAGTGAGATGTCAGTGGTGATTTCATTTATCTTAAGGATTTGACGGGGCATTCTTCGAAGATGCTCACAAGATATGATTTTGTGAATGTTCATTAAGAGAGGTGAATACACGTTCATTACGAGCGTTTGAATTATACTATGTAATAATAAAAACTTTCCATAGGCTAGGACCCTGCCACATCCGGGCCCTTGCCACAATAGCAACTCTGCATCTTTCGCCTGAGAGGATGAGATTTTTCAACGGTTGTTGCTGTTGCTACTGCTGTCTACTTCTCCGTGCCTACAACCAACAAAATTAACAGCAATTGCTCAGCGCTGTTCTAGATATTAGCGGCAGCTATCACGTGGTGGATCAAACACTACAAAGCAGGCTGGAATAGTACTAAAGGAAAAAACAGATTACATCCCTACAAAGCAGGCCGATAGCCATGCAAAAGAAACATTGAAGTTATTGACATGTCCTTCCTTACATCTACTACCTCCGTCCAGCAATATAAGTATTCGTTGACTTTCGGATGTTACGTTTGACCATTCGTCTTATTCAAAATATTTGTTAAAATTTTATTTATTTTGTTAAAATTTATTTTATTTCTAGTTATGTTTGAACTACATCTTCTTTATTTTTATATTTATATAAATATTTTGAATAAGACGAATGGTCAAACAAGAAGTTAAAAAGTCAACAAATCCTTATATTCTTGGACGGAGAGAGTATGTCCGTTGGTGACGCGTTCCAAGACTAGTATGTTGTTTTATCGATCCTGTCTCTGGCTAGAACCTGCCACGCAATGGCAAACCGAAAACTATCTTGACCTTGGCATACGTTGGAACCTAAAAGTTCCTTGAGAGAAGGCGTGACACTTGACTAGGCGAGTTGATGGTCTAGTGGGGCCTTCCTAGGAAAAAAACTTTTTTATTATTTTTTAATCTTTTTTCCTTTTTGCAAAAAATATTTTGTCGTATGTAAAATAACACACGGCAGAGGGTTTACCCTGTGTCCGAAATAAGGCACACGACAAAGCCAGCTTTGCCGACGGCTTTTTTACGCGTGTTTTTCAGTCTTTGCCGGACACACGGCAAACTTGACGTTTCCGTAGTGCTTGATAACCTTAGATTTTTGTCATGCTCATAATGCAACGACACGGTGATCATAAAATGGACATGTGGCAGTGGGTATGCTTCACGTGAGCTTATATTGCAACGACACTGCTGATGATCACTGTGTGCTCAACTGTGAGAAATTGAAATAGGTCCCAAACCTTTTGGTTCTTGACGGCAATCCTTGAGCTGAGCTGCAACAGTGAAAGATATACAGTGTACCAAGCAATAGCAGACCCAAAATTATCAATACTCCAGTGCTAATCTACTTATTATCAACGGTTCGAACCAAAACATCCACTTCACTTTCACCTGTCCATAAAAAAATTAAAATGAAAAAGTAACATCACCAAAGAATATTGTGTACTAATCCATTAAAGGTGGTCGTCTCCGTTGATTGGAGCACGAAATCGTGCACTAATAATGTTGTCAATTGTCGCATACACTGTATACTAACGACCAATGCCTATGATTCAGTCGGACACTTTAGTGATGATGTGATGTCCTGGGATAATAAATTTGTGGAGAGAGCAGCACAATCAAGGCACTGGGAAAAATTACATGTACTGCCAAACAAGACATAAAAGTCAGTAGTTCTGATGGAGAATAATCGCATCCTGCCAAGAAACCTCTATATCTGGGATTTGGCTACGTGGTCCATTCTATATCCGCTGTCAGATCTGCACCGTGTCGGCTTCCGCGTATCATTGCGCTCGCCAATTAACTTCCACTTGCTAAAACCCAGCCAAATCGTTGGCACCGGTCGCAACTTGTAATTGCAGACATCTTCTGAATAACGGGCAGCTATTGTGCGATCGCAGGGAATCCACATGCTGACGGATATATTATTTCCGGAAGTAAACTGCACCGACTTGAATTACACCAGTACTACATTAAGTCGCGATTCTGTTTGGGATTGAGATGATTATAACGTGAATTAATATTTGAAGGGAGTAAAATTGATTTTTCCTTATCAACTACCACTCCATTTTCAGCCGGACATGTTTGTTAAGGATGACTTCCTTCGCAAAAAGAAAAAAAGGATGACTTGGCTTCATGAGAAAATAAAATTTTAACTTTGAGGAGATGGGAATATAAAATTCGATGGAGAATCCAGGCGTTGAGACAATAACCGTCTGGCTCTAGCGTTCAGCTCTCACGTCTGATGGACTTTGTTACTTATGCCTTCCTGGCCAGTCAGTTTCCATTTGCAAAGACGCTACCACATCCCGGCGCCACAAGTTCGCATCTTCTAGATAACAGCAGTGGCTTCGATATTGATGACGGTTGGTGATCATTTCTTTTGGAAATGGGATGGAATTATACTATGGAAAAAAATTAAGAACTTACATCCCTTACAAAGCAGGGAGAGTCCTGAAGAGAAGATGAAAAATGCATTGATGTTCTGGACAAGCCCTTCGTACCATCTGCATCGGTTGGTGATAGACAATTCAGTACCTGCTGTTGTTATGATTTGGGACACAGTACCGTACCTTCTTGTAACAGGGAGCCAATGTTAACCCAAAAATATCTTGTCCTTTTCAATGTTAAACCCCAAATATCTTGTCCTTTTAATTCCAATGTTAAACCAACCGGGCCAACGTTAAACCACAAATTCAAAAGTATAACAAGGAGAAAAGCTGGGGGACGATAATAATTTCGAAAGGAAAAATAAAATTTCAAAAGGAGAAAAGCTGGGGTACCAAAGAAAAACTGACGATAAAGGTGATCGCCGGTGCTGGTGGAAGAGCGAATCGGTCGTCTAATTTGTTATTATTAGTCGCACGTTGGACTAAACTATTATTGAGGCCAGTGCCGGCCTCGGACTTTTTGGTCACGTATCTGGTGCCGAGAAAATTAAATTCCAAGGAGAAGATTTGTGAGATGGATGTGGGAGTTGCGAGAGAGCAGCACCGTGTAAAGAACGAGACAATACACTACCGGCCAGTCAGTGACGGGGAAGAACCGCAACCACGCATGACACCCTTTATCTGGCTACTTGGTCCAGCCTCTATCAGCTCTCACATCTCGATCTATCGTGCTAGCCGAATCAGTTTCCCTACGCTACAACCCAATAGAAATCTCGTGCATCTGTCGTACGTGACTCAAGCACACACGCGTCCTGTGGATAACGGCAGCAATGGCAGACCCGACGGAGACACCGGCCGTCCGCATCCTCGACACGGCCCTCGTGCAGCCATCGGAAGGCTCTGCCCCGCCGGAGGAGACCTCCCTGCCGCTCACCTTCTTCGACATCTTCTGGCTCCACTCCCCGCCCGTGGAACGCCTCTTCGTGTACCGCCTCGCCGCCGGCGCCGACGTCGACGGCATCGTCTCCACCCTCAGATCCTCCCTCTCCCACGCGATCCACGCCTTCTACCCGCTCGCCGGCCGCATCCGCCCCACACCCGGCACGCCCGACCGGTACGAGCACCACTACCGCCCCGGCGACGGCGTCACCTTCACCGTCGCCGAGTCCGACCACGACGTCGACGCGCTCGCCTCCACCGACGCGCGGGCGGTCGCCGGCCTCTCGCCGCTCCTGCCAAAACTACCCGGCGGCGGCGCGCTGCTGGCGCTGCAGGCCACGGTGCTCTCCGCGCGCCGCGGCCTCGCCGTGGGCGTCACCGTGCACCACGCCGCGTGCGACGGCTCCGCGTCCACGCACTTCCTCCACACCTGGGCGGAGATCGCTGCGCGCCGCACAGGCCAGCCGCCGCCCGTCGTTGACCGCAGTCTCCTCCCCGACCCGAGAGGCCTCTACGACGTGTTCTACCAGGCCCGGCCGAGCACGGACGAGATGGAGTTCGTCAAGATGGCCCCGGACCAGCTCCTCGCCACGTTCGTCCTGCCCGGGGACGACCTGCAGCGCGTGAAGCACGCCGTGGCCGAGGAAGCCGCTCGGCGCGGCGCGGCGCCGCCGCCGCGCTGCTCGTCGCTGGTGGCCACCTTGGGGCTGCTCTGGTCGTGCTACCACCGAGCGAAGAAGACAACCACCACCACCACCAGCGGCGAGGAAGAAGAGGACGACGAGGGGCCCACCTGCCTGCTTTTCCCCGTTGACCACCGGTCAAGGGTGAAGCCGCCGCTCCCGGAGAAGTACTTCGGCAACTGCGTGGGCCCGGCGTTCGCGATCGCGCCCAGACGCGAGCTGACCCGGCCAGGCGGCGGCGGCGTGTTCGCCGCGTGCGCGGCGGTGGCCGCGGGGATCCAGGAGGCCGTGAGCGAGATCGGGACGGAGAAGATGGACGGATGGATGGAGCGGGTCAGGGAGGCCGGGAAGATGGCGGTGCTGTCCGTGGCCGGGTCGCCGCGGTTCCGCGTGTACGACCTCGACTTCGGGTTCGGCAGGCCGGCCAAGGTGGACATCGTCTCCGTGGCGCGGACCGGCGCGGTGGCCGTGGCCGAGAGCCGCGACGGCGCCGGCGGCATGGAGGTGGGCGTCTCCCTGCAGCCGGACGGCATGGAACGGTTCCGGGAGTGCCTCCGCGATGCCGTCGCGTGGCTGCGCAGCACCGGAGCTGAATGATTAGCTTTTTTTTGGTGAAGGTACGAATGGTTAATGAATAATCATGTGAATTCGTACGGATTGAAAGGACCATCGTCAGGGATAATCTGATGCGCCGAGGGGGAGTGCCGTAAGTCCTTGGAGCGGCTTTTGGTCCTCTGTTTAACATACACCAAATCGAATGTATAGCGGGAGAAACAGAGTTTGGCAAACACCGTAGGCGATCGCACGAGCACCGCACCTAGTTGCCGTGCTAGGAAAGGCGCCTGAACTGAATTGTCATTTTCACCTTCATGGGACGAATTGAATTATTGCCTTGCAATAACATGTCGATCGATTTGAATAAGCTCATGAGTATTGTCGAGGTCCAGGGTCCTTTTGTTATTTAACTATTGTGGATGTTATTACTACCGTGCGATGGCATCAGTCGATTGACTGATGCTGGTCCTAACATGCGTTTTCATTTTAAAGCGATTGTCATCCTAGCATTTGAGATGTAAGGTGTGTTTGCTACGACGCCCTAACATGCCACGCCTAATGCCTTAGCATAGCCAGTCATATCCCCTCTGTACCACAATAGTTATCTTTAAAAAACATTGAGTGGAGTATTAAACAGACCAATGGCTCAAGTTGTCTGTAATATTTGCACACTGCTTGATCCTACCAGAAGTAAGATAAAAAACACCTTTTTAATTTTTTTCTGTGGAGATAATTATGTAGAACATAAAAGCTAAGTCTCAAGGTTTAGTGGACAGCCACTACCCATGTTGCGTATTAGTATGGGGCCCAGTGGCTGTGATAATGGACATCCACGGTCACATCAGTATTTATGTACGAGGTTGGCTGCTTTCCGGCCCCTCTCCGGAACACCTCACACCTGTACGTTCATATGCGCTGCAGATTTTTATACACCATGGAAAGGGTCTCATGGAGTCTGACAGTCATCATCAGGAGTAAGACAGGGGATCTCGCAACAAAAATTGCAGTGGAGGTGGGGAGGCTCACATGTGTACTACTGGAACGGTGGCAAGAGGCAGAGCAGCTAAAATTGTCTCACAATTGGACGGAAGGGATAACGTCGGACGCAAGAAAACTTGATCCAATGGCCCCTGCCTGCCCTATGAACCGATCGGAGGTGACCGTCCGTGTCAGCCACTCACTTCCCACAGTACCACAACGGAAGCCATCCATCCCCGCTGCATGCATCGCCTCGCGGCCCGGATCTAGCTTAGCCTGACACCAGCAACACGCGGTTCACCCACTACCGGGGCCCAACCAAAAAATCGCACCATTTTTCCCTCGCAAAAAAGGGCACACACTGTTTTCGCGTTTCGGCCGCCAAAACCTGAAAGCCGCCGCCGCCAGCTTCCTCGATCCTCCTGTCGTGGCGAGCCATGCATTTTTTGGGCAGCTTTCCATCCGCAACATTGGCCATTCCCTCCTCCACTGCAATTATTGATGCTTTTTATATGACGACATTGGCCATTACTTCCAACCGAGACAGGGTTTCCGACAAGAGGACCCTATGTCTCCAATCCTGTTCAATATAATAATGGGCACACTTGCAATTTTGATTAAGCGAGCTAAAGCGGATGTACATATAAAGGAAGTTATCTCGCATCTTGCGGATGATGGTTTATTGATATTACAATGTTCAGACGACATCATTTTATTCGTGGATCATGATCTAGACCAAGCTCGGAACATGAACCTTCTTTTGAGCGTGTTTCAGCAATTATTGGGTCTCAAGATCAACTTCCACGAGAGCGAGATATTGTGCTATGGAGAAGCAAAGGACTTTGAGGACCAGAATACGAAGTTATTTGGGGAAAAAAGGAGATTATCCATTCAGATACCTGGTATCCCTATGGACCACATAAAGCTTGGTAACTCGGACTGGCGCACAATCAAAAAAAGATTTGAGAAGAAACTAAACTGCTGGAAGGCAAACACCTTTCTTATGGTCGTAGATTGGTCCTTATTCAGTCAATGCTTAGTAGTCTTCCGATGTTCATTATGTCTTTCTTTGAAATCCCAAAAGGAGTCATAACTAAACCAATCTTCTATAGATCTCGATTCTATTGGCAAGTCGGGGAAGATAAAAAGAAGTATCATCTTGCCAAATGGAGCATGTTATGTCGCTAAAAGGATCAAAGGGGTATTTATTCAGCAAATGGCTTTTTCAACTGCTTAATGAGGAAGGCATGTGGCAAGACTTACTCAGAAATAAATATTTGAGTAATAAGAATCTGACTCATGTGGTTGCTAAACCAAATGACTCCATTTCTAGACTGGACACATGAAGGTCAATGATCAGTTCCTATACTGTGGTACCTTCAAGATAAAAGACGGATCTCCGATCCGCTTCGGGATGAAAAATGGCTAGGAGACAGACCACTCGGAGAAATTTACCCAAACCTTTGTAACGTGCCTTATGAACCACACGCTACAGTGGAACACATAATGTCGGGAAATCCATACCATCTTCCTTTTCGGAAGTCCCTGGTGGGGGTAAAATTAAGAGAGTGGGAAACCAGTCGAAAAAGTTTCTTCGGTCAACTTAAATGATGAAAGGGACATCTTTTCTCAGGGACTAAACAAGAGTGGATCTTTCTCTGCTCGCTCTATATATGATTATTATCTTAAGTAAGATGCACCCTTACATCATATGTTTTTGTGGAAACTTAAGCTATCACTCAATATTTAAATTTTCCATGGATACCTCCTTAATGGACTCATTTTAACACAAGATAATCTAGCGAAGACGAATTTTGAGGGTGGCCACAAATGCTACTTTTGTAATTCTAATGAAACAATTCAGCATTTGTTTTTTGAGTGCCATCACGCTTGGAAAATTGAGGTTGGTTACTATTACTACCGAGTTAAATGCACCTACATCTATTTCTCATATTTTCGGGACTAGTCGGATACCTTTTCCCCATAAAATGCGCAACAGCTTTATGTTGGACCATTTGGCGTTGTCGTAATGGTATTTGCTTTGACAATGTCCAATATGTGTCTTTTATGCTGGCTGTTATCAAGGGAGCATACTATTTGCGGTTTTGGGTGTTGCTACATGAGGAGGTACGAGCTGACATCCAATCAATGAGGGCGATGCTGGAGGTCGTTGCTCTTAAACTCTTTGCAAGTTTCGGATGGAACCCCCACTGAGAGTGGTCTTACTTAGAGAATTTTTAGTCCCAGTGGACCCCAACCGAGCCTCGTGAGCTAGATTGTCCCATGCTTGAAGTAATAATGTTTCTTATTTCTATATAGTGGGAATCAGACCATACAATAGGAGTGTGGGACCACTGTGTTTTATGTTTTCTCCATAACGTAGTACATGCACAAACACTGGTAACAACCTTGAGTACTCACCCTTATTGGTAACATGAATGAATACGTAGTTAGACAGCACTTGTTCTTGCAACATGATGATATAAAAGCATCATAGGCTGAGGTTATCCAGCAATGAGCTTATAAACGAAGTTCAGTTTACTTTAGTCGAACCAGGCAAATGTGTGAGTCACCTTACTATATTTCTATTAATACATAAGAACTCATCAGAAAGGACCAGGACATATATTTGCTACCCGTTGCAATGTAGAGAAGCACTTGAATTGCCATGTTGATGACGTCGGACATACCTAACTCCGGCTCCGAATCTCCTCTCCCCTTCTCTCCTCAGCCCCCTTCCCCTGAAAATCACTACGATTTTGAGCTTTCTTTTGACGCCATGGCTGTTCGTTGGCTGCCAGCGGAGGAAGAGGACCAAATGGATATGTTGAAGAGGTGTGGGCTCACGTGGGCTTTATGTTTAAGATGGTCCATATTAGTTTTAGGCCATGGATGGTGCCAATAGCCCATTTGGACAATATACCATATTCCAGAACTCCTATATGTAACGCGCTACATGGAGCTTACATGTAGCGTGCACCAAATGTCAGCACGTGATTCGTTGACACGAATTTGTTTCGATTTCATTGTTTCAAAATGATTTTCCCTCAAATAAAACTCTTTTTTCAAATCTGATTTCACTGTTGTGTTCGTTATAATTAATTGAGCAAAATGAGATCCCCCGTGCATATTTTTTTCAAAATTTTAAATTCAAATTTTGAATTTTGAATTTGAATTGTTTTGCGTATCTGTTGTTCCAGCAAGGTTTTAAATTTCCCGCTATAGCTGCCGATATAGTCCGCTATAGCTTTTTGAGACAGTGTACCGCTATTTCTGTTTATGTACAATATAGCCACTATCACCTGCTATAGCCCGCTTTAGCTTCGCTATTAGCTGATTTAGAGACATAGCGCTAAACCTCGTAACCTGCTATTTAAAACATTGTGTTCCAATAGTTAAAACTGATTGTTCTAGTAGCTAAACTTGATTGTTCTAGTAGTATAAGTCAATTGTTCCAATATTTTTTATGTTTTTTTTAAAAATTAAATTTTGAAATTTATTTTTTTATAAAATTATTCCAACACTGAAAATCAATTGGTCTAGTAGTCAATGGTAATTGTTTCAACAGTGATATTGGTTGTTCCACAAGTGACTGTTTGGCCCATGGGTCTATTGGGCTGCGCTACATGTAAGCTACACGTTCCGCGCCCTGTAATTAGGGGTTTCCACCAAATTCCGATGTTTCTATGGTGAAACAAAGCAAAGGAAACCATTTCGATCCCCAATTCGTTTGTGCCGTCCACACGCTCCTTAAACGTTGGTACTATTCTTTTTTTTTTTGTTAGATTAAGTTTGTATCTCGTCGCCATACCAAAATTTTTTTGTTGGGTCCACCATTGACCAGGAGGATCTTGATACTTCTTCGGGTCCTCAATATCCTCTTCTTCGTTGCCAGAGTGCAGTACATATATCACTTTTATACAAGGGATAGCTGCCATGATGCAGGAACATACCATGTAACTGTACGGATGATATGCACATTATCAGTAAGATTAGATGTACTATCTATTTTACTTTATGAAAATATTAAATGTGTTATTTTGAAATTTTGAACAAGTTTAACATAATGTTGAAGCTGTTATTTCACAATGTTGGATGTCAACTGGTGCAGTTGGATTGAATTGGGTCAGGCTTGGTTGATTATTGGGTGTAACTGTGAGTTTACTCTGTATCGGATGCGTTATATCTGTGGCCCAGTAAAAATTGTTGTGGTTGATCTAAAACATGCTTATTGTTAGGGTGCGTTTGGCACGGCTTATGGACAAAGTGCTTATAGTGCTTATTATGTCAACTCCACTTCCAATATGTGTGAATTGATTAAGAAATGTTGGAATGTTGACCTTTCCTTACAATACACGCATAATACATTTATTGATGATAGCAATATCGTGGAGATAATCTTTTAGAGTTCTCTAAGTCAAATCAAAGCGGCTAGCAGTCCGACCATGATGACGATGCGATTGGCAACAGAATGTCTTTGGTGGTTGCAGCACAACTTATAGATATGCTTGCACCGAGCGAGAAGAACATGAACTTTTTCACCTGGTCCTAGAACCGGCCGCTTTGTTGTAAACATATGGGCAAACTTTTTGAACTTTTTTGGTAATTTTTAAGATAAAAACAACAATGGGACCCACCATTCGAGTCCTATCATGTAGAACCCACCATATGGATTCAATCAAGTGATGCCCACCATGTGGGTCCCATCATGTGAGGCCCACCATATAAGTCCCACCATACAGGTCCTAGGGCTGGGCATAAAAACCGATACCCAAAGACCGGAACTGAAAAAACCGAAACCGAAATAACCAAAATTCCTGGTATCGGGTAGTAGATTGGATAGGAGATCTAAATAACCAAACTGTTAATTTAAACTTCGAATCATAGAGCTAGGGATCCAAACTAATGAAATAACCAAAGTTATTAAACACATAGCTTATCCATAATTTTTATACCATTTAAATTCAATTAACAACAAGTAATACATTCACTACAAGCAATTTAATTAAATGATAAATTATTCCTAACAATGTAGCAAACTTTCCAAATAAGTAATATGACACTAAAAATAGAAATAACTAGATGATACCCGCGCGTTGCCGCGATACATTATATAATATGAAGAAAAAAACACTTCACAAACACCCAGAGAAGAAAGTAAGTAGAAACGGAAGAGACATAGGAACAAAAGGTGGAGTTATGGAGGTATTTGGAGACAGTAATTTCTCTACCTTAATTTGTGGTGATCGGATAACATGAAGTGACATGAGGATATTGATGCATGGATGGATAGATGGGAGTAAGAGGTGATAATCGGGAGTGCTAACTTTCTAGATGACGTGGCAGAGATTTGAAAAGTTCAAAATAGCTCCTAACCGCCAACGTTCAATTTTTATCCAATGTTTAAAATTATTTGAGATGATGTGACGCAACGTGGAGCTATAGAGAAATAGCATTGAATGACTCTTAGTGGGTTGGAGATGATGTGGCGCATCGTGGAGCTAGAAAAAATAGCATTGAATGGCTCTCAGTGGGTTGCATCTTTTATATATAAGTAGATTTGAGTAGTAGTCAGGATAACAATCATATTGGATTCCAATATGGAGATTAAAACAATCGAATAAGTATCACAAACAATTTTAAATATTCCTAATTTCACATGCATATTTTTTATCATGATCGTAACTTGATTTTTGCAATTAAATATCAAGATAAGTCACGCAAATGCGTGAGTACGTTGCCTAGTTAGTAGAGTAGAAAATAAGGTAGGCCCGAGGCTGCCTTGCGTACTGCAGTGCACTCAACCTCTGCGGCTCCAACTCTGCGGTGATGTGACTGTAAATTCAATTATTGCAGTTAATTTATAGCGGTACGGTGATGGTGACTTCACATTTAAAAAGAGAACGAGAATGTATATTAGTCCCTACTTGTATGAATTGATTCAGAGAAGTTGCACAATTGATTCAGAAAAGTTGCATAATGCATTCCACGCATTACAGTTTCTACTCGTTTATTCCTGACACGGAGATAATCTTTACGTAATTAACCATTATAAGATATCTATATATTCAGTAGAATGAAACAAGACGCTAGCAGTCTGACGATGAAGATAAGACAGGCCACACGGAAAACGGCAGAGGAATGTCCTTGGCTGTTGCGGCAAAACTGCTGGAGACGCTCGCTCCGAGCGACAGGAACTTGGACCGTTTTATCTGGTCGCAGAAGCGGCCGCTGCCGCTAATGCAGGCCTTGAGCTCATGCTGGTACGCGACCTCGCCCGCGAACACGGCACCCGTTGCAAAATAGAGTAGCGCCTGAATAGCCACGTCGATTAAAACCAGGAGGATCTCGGGAAGCTTCTTCGACTCCTCCTCGTCTTCTTCCTTGCCGGTGAGCTGAAGGTATATCCCCACTGCTTCCAGGATGGCCGCCGCGATGTTGGAGCCCACCATGTAACTGCATCAAGATGTGCCGGCACATCAGTACACATCAGCATACATGGACTTGATTTCGTCAAGTACCTGAAGGGCTGGTAATCTTTGAAAGTGACGGTGATGGAAGCGGCGGCGTTGTTGTCGTTCCGATTGATGGTGCACGAGCTGGCCGTGGCCATGACCACTGCCGATGTGATCGCCAGCGCCATGTTGGCCAGGCGGAGCAGGAGGGTCACCGCCTTGGAACCATTGGGCTCGTCGTCGTTCCCATAATGGCAGGATCCGTGCATGATGAAGAAGGAGCTCGTATATGCGGTACGAGCAAACTGGGTGGAGGTTGGGGCAAAATTTTGATATATTTGTTTCTGAAAGTTTATGAGCAGGAATGACTGGATAGTTTCATCAAGCAGCAACTGATGAGATATAAATAAATTTATCAGCTCATATAACCAGAGCTTTATAATTATTTATTGGCAGTTTTATGGTATGTATCACTAACAGTAAATTAGTGGCAATATAAAAGTTAGAATAGTACTTTAACTAGTAAACCCACCCGTGCAAACGCTTGGTTTACTTTGTATCTTGTTAGAAAAGGTAAATATTCTATAATTTTCCTTGAACACTTTGACTTCTATTATGAAATAATAATTGTGGTTACCATATCAAATCATCATAAAAGCATTAGTGTTCTTACCTAAATGTTAATATTATGCAAGGTTTATATATATTTCTATCATTTATTTTAGGACCTTTGTAATGCATATGTTTGAATACAATATAATCATTTGTCCCAAGTATTCATATCATTTTTATTGTTTTCCTTGTACCGTCCACCTTTATTGTAATTTATTTTTTGTAAAAAATAATATATAGAATATAATATGACTGTTGTCTCGACTATTAAGATCATTTCTAACATCTCTTGTTTACCTCCAATTTTTGGTTTAGTATCTCTGTTAATATTGCTAATATTAGCGATATAACTGCTAAATTTGTCCCTATACTGAATTAACCCTCATCGTCCTGTCACCGATTAAAAAAAGAATCAAACGTAAACATCTTCTGTGTGAGCTTATATCCTAAGGCCTACTTTTTCTCGCTTGACAAGACGGTCTCTCTTTTCTGTTTTGCCTTGTGGTTTTTGTTTTTCATATGTTTTTTTGTCTTATTATTTTCTTTCTGAATTAGACGCTTCCTTATTTTATTGAAATATTTCATTTCGGGCTATGGTTAGGGATATGAAAGTAAATATATTAGTATTTTTGATTAGTAATGAATCTTTCTTTTTTCTCCGATTAATATTGAAATTTCTACCTTCTAAGAGCGAACATGGTGGCTTCATTTTTTACTCTAATATATGTATATTTCATAATTTACATAGTTATTAGTATATTAGATTGACTTCTCAACAATCGTAGAGCAGTAATTTTTGTCATCCATTAATGTTGAACCTCCCTTCCCTCCCCTCCAACACCCCTCTCCCTGCCACCACCTCCTCCTTTCGTATCAGTGCGTATCGTGCTCGCACCCTCTGTGCATCACCGCATAATTGCAGGCGTTGATGACCAGAAAAACAGGTAATACTCAGCTATTTCTCTCAATTGTATCTTACTAAATGATGGAAGGATAATTTATTGGTTCTCCGGTAAAATGCTGTTATAGAGATGAACTAAGGTGTTTGGAAATACATGTCTAACTACACTCTACACAACAGAAAATGTGTGTTTCCTTTATTAAACACTTAAACGAATCCAGAAGAAAAGGAAGTACCTTTGATGCCACTGCTACAGGACTCCGCCACTTCCTTTCCAGCTGATGAAGATAAATTGTGGTTTTCTCGAGCGCCCATTTATAGACCAAGTGCAGCTACCTCCCAATAACGCTTTTTGACTCGTCTATGGGTCCATTCACATGCTTGGTAAATTAAAAACCATGGTATGCAAATGAAAGGTTATTTAACTCTGGTGGTTGAATGTTGCGAAATTTGTTGCTAACTACAAGCGAATAGCTAGCTTAGGAATTATTAGGTGATGATGGCTCCACTATAATATTGTATGACGGATGGTGCAAAGGCACATATTGACACGTGAACTTTCTGAACTGGTTGTTTTGTTAATATCAAACCCATTGGTCTCTCAGGCCATTGCTTCGGAATTAAGTACATGCTGATCTTCCAATTACCTCTACGAGAACAATCAGATGATCAATATCTGAAACAGCAGTATATGCTGACAACTACAGCGATTTCAACACAGAGGCTACGTCCTTCAGCTATAGTCTATGCTATCGTTCTAATCGCCCTAATGGTTTCCCCACACATAAGCGACGGATCAACAACAATAGATGACTCATATCTATCTTTCTAAAATAGCTTGGCCAAGGTTACAGAGTTATAAACAAACTGCAAAGTCGCGGGTCCTATCTACAACTTTGGTCCCCAAGCATGTGTAATTTAATCATGGATCGAAGCCAGACAAAATTGTCTACTACTTTCTGAATGTAGAAGAGCTGGCGGGCAATCCTCAGTGATTTCATCAAGCACCAGCTAATCAGAATCAAATCTATTTAGAAACAAGAGTACATGACTGACATAAAAAGATGATGTATATTAATATCACATAAATCTATTGTTCAGAAAGTAAAGTTACTTGGGTGGCTTATAAATGATCATACATGTTATAATGGAGTCATAAGTAAGAACACCACTATCTAACAATATCCGCTAACAATTGTATTGATGGAGTTGCTTGAAAAAAATTGTATTGATGGAGTGCAATTTCTAACGAATTGCCTACGCAACACCGAAGGAAATTTAAGATATTTCAACCATCCAATTTTCACAGACTTCGCAATCACTTTTATTTCAAAAGAATATGGCAGTGTTCTCCCTATATATGTAAAGGATCATGGCTGCTTGACTGCATCCCAATCGATCTAGAAACATTTTATTTATCTTTTAGCCTTGTTTACCTTTTTATCTCTTTACCACACTTCTTCAATCCTAATTATTGTGCAAATACCCACCCTGCTGTGCGAATAAAATACCAGGTTGGTATGCAACACTATGTGAGAAACATGAATTAGAGATGTGCCTGAGTAGCTGTTGGAGATGAGGGTTGGTAAGCAATCTCGTGGTACCAAGTTGCGAAAATAGTTGATAACCATAGCCATAGCCTTGCGAGCCGTGTAGGAGATGCACATAGCCACGCGGGCCGTGTGGTTGATTTTCCATGAGACTAATGGAATGGACATTCTAGCCAGGTGAGCCGTGGGTTGATTCTTCTACTCATAATATTATTGGTCCATCACTATCAGGTGGCAAAAAAAGCAAGATACGTTTTTAGCGATCGCTGTTATAGATTGTGACATCCTTGTACTGCTGCAAAGACTTAGGTCCAGTTCCTCTAAAATTGTGAAATACTTCCATCCTCATGGCACCGTTCAACGCTGACGTAGGACATGAAAGTCATGCAGCATCATGTTGATTCTTTACCAACAAGATGGATCCAGCATGGTTGCTATGTAACAATCTCCAAACCAAAAGGCAGAGGATGCCGCTTCCATCCTTCTTCCATTCATCCTTGAGATGTGTAGAAAACCATCCAAGGTTCTCTATTGTGCCTAGTTTGGATTTAGTCAGTCTTTGGTGGTACTTCTTCATTAGATGTTGATGTTTCTCAATCTAGAGAGACAAGAACGAACAAACGTTCTCTCTATGTTCAGTACATCTTCTGAACATAAAACTTGACCTGATAATATATACATCTTCTGACCTGATAAGAAAAGTTCTCTACGTTCTCTAAGTCCTCTCTTTTTCCTGTAATATATAATTTGGCCTGATTTGGACCATATCTGTGTTTCCTTGTAAGCCATATATATACACATGTCCTCCCACATTTCTTTAATTTACGTTCTTATAATTATATTTTTGTAGTAAAAAATGAAATAAAACTGCTGTCCCGACATAATGAATTAAAATTTAGTCGGGGTAATCAAGGGCAGGTTCAGGATCAGGGTGGACCCACAGGTAGGTATGATTTCGTGAGGATAACAACTACATGATATATGCAATATAATAACCTAGTATCGGATCATACCTATCTGTGGCCCTATAGAAACCAAAAACAAAAGGACGAGCAATGAAAGAAACCAAAAACAAACGAATCAGAAGAAAAACTGAGGTGGTATTGCTCCGGGACCATGTAGTTGTATACGTGAAAGGTGCTAACATGGATAGACATTACCTTTTAGCGGAAGCTAAAATTATGATCGCTTCTTACAATTATTACGGGAATCACATCAGCGTTGGACCACCGCGGTCTTTGTCCTTTTGTATGCTGTTGCTTACCTCACGCAGACCCTTTAACCTTACACTTTGAAGACCTTTAGATAGTTATTTTTTCTTCTATCATGGTTTTATTAATAATAGTTGTTTGCTTGCAACGTAGTTATCTTAAATAAAAATTTCATGCAACAAAACTATCCACTTTCTTATAATAATATATAAACTAGCAAGGTGGCCCGCACTGATAGGGTGGCTAGATCACTACATAATGTTCGAACGGGCAAAAAAATACATTTTTGTGCATTAAAAAAATATTTTCAAATATATTAATTTTCTTATATGACCATTAGATTAGCAGGTCCGGTGGCTGAAAGAGCTTATCCAGCATTGCGTTGAGGAAGGTTTATGATGAGCTCTTTGGTAGATGCAAAACTTTAAGTAGAAGGGTCTTCTCGTCATGTGAGCATCTCCACAAACCCATTACATAGCTCACCTCTGTGGAGATTTTTCTCCAAATAGCTTCTGGATGACATATCGATAACGATGTAATATCTGCTTCACCCATATATAGCTCATGGTGACCTAATAAAACCAACTGAAAATAGTGTGTGGACGAGACAATGCTAATACAGAGTCCTACGAAAGCCTCCTACCGGCCTTAAAGATACTGGTTAGGATGGATATGCTTTAGGTTTGTCTTGTTATGCACAACCCCAGTGGACTCTCTTGTCATTCTTGTCCTTCCGGCATCCTTCATCTAACTTATTTAACCTGCATCTTTGTTGTTCTTGATCACAACACTAAAGTTTCCATCGTTGTCGATGCCTGGATGTGAATGATGTGTCACCTACATGATATCCTTGCTATCAGGAAATTCAATGTGCATCTAGGAGCCTTAGAGAAAACACGTGCTATCCTTGCTTCTTAGCACGATCTTGCATACTACACCATTCTTATCTTCTAATTATTTCTCTGAAATTGTGCTTATACAATGTGAATGGACTTTCTTTATTTTCGATAGTTGAAATCAATATTTGGTTTTGGTCCAAGTTACTCTGATTAATATCATTGGGGGTAGACAGAAGCAAAGTCCATTGGACATTTGCAAAACCATCGACAGGTGGAAGATGATGTGTTGTCCGTTCGACTGAAATCTAGATGGTATTTTTTTTTCTCTATGCATTTCTTACCTTCCTTGTTACTCATGAATGGACTTTTGTATTGGAACGCTTGTATTTTGCCTGATGGATTCTTGAAATATATCTTGAAGCAATTTTGTGCCAAATATACCTTATATAGATAAAAGTGAACTACAACAGGAGGGCTCATTGGTAGATTGTTGTATACTCTTATTATCCTCAGAGTTTGGATACTTTGAAACCTTAGGAACAGGTGTGTTTTTTATGGGACTTCCCATAGCCTTGCTGCTGAAATAGTGCAGGCTGGTACAGATATCTTTAAGAGCTGGCTAGAACAAATGGTTTATCCTTTACTCCGTTTTGACAGCCCCGCTCCCTTAGGTCGCACTTTTCTTGGTAAGATCATGTAAGTGGTGTGTGTTGTATGGGATCTAGTCCCTTTTTTGTTATTAATATAATGCAACGCAGCTCTCCTGCAATTTTAGTGATAAAAATGAACTACATCATTGCTATCTTCAAATTTCTAAAATACATGACATAGACAAAAGTGAATAACATCATGCTATGTTAATTTTTTTCCATTTATAGATTGTGGTCGGATTTATTTTAATATTTATCTAGTTTTTTTCTTGTTATCCATGAGTCCGTAGTTTTTTTATTTGGAAGCCACCACGAATTTATTGGTAGCAGGAGGTGGTGGGAGTCAAGAGCCAGAGCTGATCAGGGTCAGAACAACGCTAGGATTTTTCAAAGGCAACAATGTAGTTGCACTAATGAAAGTGAAGATGATACCATTCTAGAATATAAAAGTGACATATGTAATATTATTTTAGGACAAAATTATCATCGAAGGGAGGACTCATAAGCATCTTATGGTTTCACATGATATATAATAAATTTATAGATTTGTGAATTAAAATAACATTTATATACGATGAAAATTGGATTACGTAAAAAAATTGGAAACTGAATCCGATTCTCTTAGCGTTTGACTCTTCTTACCCTGTTTTTGGTTTGATCTCAGCCGTTAAATCTTCTTTTTAACCTTCTAATATAAAGATAGTAGATAGAAACTTTTTTCAGATTAATGTGGAAATTGCATGATCTTGAGAGCGAACGTGGTGGCTTCTTTTAACCATCTAATATAAAGATAATAAATAGTAACTTTTTTCATAGCTGTTAACCTTATTAGAAGATAGTTGTGAGTAATTTATAAATCTGCATGAAGGTTGTTTTTACTAAACATGGCTCCAAACAATTCAGTGCATGCAAGTTTTCGGTATAGCTAGGGATGGGTGCTTGGACCTTAGGCCGTTCTCAGTGGGCCTTTCATTTGACATTAATTAGATGATACATCATCAAAAGTAGTGACATGGTATGATATTAATTATAAAAGAGGAGGAAAGTCTTTCATTAGGATGAAACAGTGGTGACACTCTTTCCAAGTTGATAAAAGGAGAATAAAATGTGCATTGAGACTCTTTTCCTTTCATATACACAAAAAATCAGATCCCCATGGGTACACCTATGCAACCATTTAATGTCTTGTTTGGCCTATGAAAATTTGAAATGAAATACTGCACTGAGAGATATACTTTCATTTCACAAAACAAACTAAAAAGCTAGACGTGTCATCCTTGAAAAACATGAAATGCATGAAAGAAGCCATTAAGAATGGCCTTAGGAGTGTAGCGTCACAACATGGTACAAACGATGCAAGCGTGAATGCCAGAAATGATTTAAATGTATTGCACGAAGAAACATTTGGGCGAAAGTCATCAGAGGCTTTGCAGGGTTGTTGGAGCCCGTGCGATGAAGCGTGCTGCACAGCCACTAGTGAAATCATCGTGACTCAAAAATAACTACGAATGTTCTTCACCTAAAACAAGATACTTTTCTACTGAAAAAGGTAAAAAAAACATGTCTACTGCAAATGTACGTCACATGCAACTTTTTTTTGAAACTACGTCACATCCAACTTGTTCCAATTGATCGAGAAAAATGGCGTCGATATCCCCTTCCATCGCGTTACCGATAATTAACTCATTTATTCTTGACAGTTACACAACCATAATCATTGACGTGTCTACTTCGCAATTAAATGAAGAGCCCATCAGTCGGACGAGGAGGCGGGCCACACGGAAAACGGCAGCGGAACGTCCTTCACCACCGCGACGAGGCTGATGCAGAAGCTCGCTGCCAGCGAGAAGAGCTTGGACCGGGCCACCTGATCGCAGAACCGGCCGCCAGTGCCGCCGCCGGAGCAGGCGTTGATCTGCGGGCCGTACGCGATCACGGCGGCGAACACCGCGCCCGTCGCCGAGTACAGCAGCCCCTGTATAGCCACGTCGATGACCACCAGGAGGATCCGGGGAAGCTTGGGTCCCTCCTCGTCGTGTCCGTTGCCGGCGAGCTGCAGGTAGATCCCCGCCGATCCGAGGACCGCCGCGACGATGTGGGTCCAAACCAAGTAACTGCAATCGGAAATGAGACGTTACATGTCAGACCAGTAGCATACATGTAAACGAAATGGTGTATAGGAAACGGTGTTCACGCACACGAACGGCGGGTAGTCCTTGTAGGTGACCGTGATGGAGGCGTTTCGGCCGTAGATGGTGCAGGAGCTGGCCGTGACCATGATGACGGCCGCGGTGAGCGCCAGCGTCAGGTTGGCCAGGCGGAGCAGGAGGCTGACCGCCTTGGAACCGTTGTGCTCGTCGTCGTCCCCATGGCAGGAGTCGTGCATGATGAGGAGGGCTCGTGTCTAAACGCTACCTGCCAGAAGACATGCATGAAGTTGTTCCAGCCAAAGATTGATACATCTTTTTCGTTTTCCAAATATTGGATTCAAAATCAGGCAGCAGGTAATCAGGTACAACAGATACAACTATATAGTGTGTCAATGATTTATGTGGATCGATCGTATTCGTATCAGAAGCTTGTTTGAATGAACTCAACAGATGCTACTTTTTTTACCAGATATTTATGTAAGCTCTGTTTGTTTCAGCAATTGAGACGAGAACCGAACAGAGCCACAGTACTGTGTGCTTTATGGTTGAGGAGGTATGTCAACAAGTTAAGTATTTCTTCAGGATCGTCTGTGTACAACATCAAGTGGTTGAAGAATTGTACAACATACTCACACGGGCATACTACACACGGGCAATGCTTGGCTGCCGGGTAAAATGTTATTTCCAGATGATTTAAGAAATCTGACCCAGCATGCAACAAAGAAAAGCAACACCTGACCGACAGCAGATGCATAAGTACTGGGAATGTGTGCCCCGTAAATAAGACAGTAAAATTCGAAATAAATTATAAGAGTACTTTTTCTCGAAACGAAAATGTGAGTACCTTAATCTGACGTGACTGCCGGATGACTCCGCGCTTCTCTTCCCGATAGTAATGATGAGGCCTCCAAAGGCACCCATTTATAGACCAAGGTTGCGCCGTGCGAACGCAGCTTCGTCGCGGCAGCACCAGTTGACTCGTCCATGTCCGTACTAATGACCGACTTGGTAAACCAGAAGTCCATAGAATATTCAACGCTCCCTCAACTTTCGGTTCGTTTAGCGATTGATGCGTGTTGATCCCTCTACTAATGCTTGCTTTCCGTCATCGTCATTTAGAAAAATCTGTGGTAGCTGCGACTGCGAGCAGTGATCTGTGATCGCTTCTTGACAGATTGCGAAATCCTTGTTCTGCAGCAGCGACTCAAGCATACTTCGACTTGTATTGCGAAATCCTTGGTACCCACGGCACTGATCGATGCCGACGGCCGGTGATGAAGCCTAGCAGCATCCTGGGAGTGCTTTTATCCACGAGGTGGCATCTCCGACGACTCGTTGTGGCCGCGCGATGCTTCCTGGGATTCAGATGATGGCACATCTTCAACTCATTCCGTTCCCCAAAAGCTGACAAAAATGAGGGAGATTGCTTCACACACTACCTCCCCACTAGGGCTAAACGCGTCGTAGTTGACAGAAAATGATGAGCCCACGGCAGCTGCTATATTTTCAGCAAGTGTTTCTGGAAATTCATACAACAATGCTCACCTCACTTAGCCAGCTTTCATCATTGAGCATCTAACCTTTTACAGCTAGAGGGAAAAGAGGGAAGATATGGCAGCTATAGGGGAAAGTGGAACAGAGAACACATGCATGTTAAAATGAAGATACCTCATGATAGTTAGCCAAGGAATCAGTGAAACTCTTGTTGAAAAACGAAAATTTTTATGTATATCATTTCCTTTCTTGTTGACTCGAAGGCATACGAATACGACCCTTAACAGAGCTTACATGGCACGGAAAAGGTACACTGATACAGGTTGCTCATCGTACAAGAGTATACTATATCCATACCATGTTAGTGAGCTGAGTCAGCTTGAGCTTGGCATTAACGCTGTCTTTTTTTTGAGAGGCTTTAATTCGATATTTCTGACAAAGCAATAAGAATGTGTTCCAAAAGAGAACAGGAGAACGTATCTAGCCATATTAATTTTCATGGAAAAATTACTAAGCATATAGAACTAGGGGAGTAATTAATTACTTGCAGTCATGCAAACAAAGTTACAAAAAACCAACGGGGATTATAGAACCTGTTAGAACGTGTCACGAAAGATATTAATTTTCATGGAAAACACACTACTAGTAATCTATTTGTTACTAATAGGAGAGTTAATTTATACTAAGCATCAATATTGTAACGACCCGATTTTCACCGGCTAGTGAAAACCGTGCCTTGTACCTCTATGTCACTCCCAGGAGTGTGACACGTACATCCCATACAGTTAACATTATAAAAACCATAAGAAAGAATAAACGCAAGGCAAGATAATAGAATCTCCAAAGTACATCATCTTAATTCAGTGCTCAAATATCATGGATACAAACACGCGACACGCAGGCCACGAGAGAACATGAAGGAAACTAGCGGAAGCGTCTCACATGTAGATCGGCGGTGAAGACCCAAAGCCCACAAGCACTCGTATGTAGGCGAGAACGTCACTCATCTCCGGCGGCTCCGTCGGTAGGTACGGCGGGATCCTCCGAGTCAGCGTCCGAAAAACATAGTGGGGAAAGCCGTGAGTACTAGCGTACTCAACAAGCCGCAACTACCTAGCAACAATGCATGCATGTTGGGATATTTCAAGGAAAGGCAAGGGCTAGCACCTAAAGCAATTAATCCTCAAGTCTATGTGATTCACATCTTTATTATTAGTCAAATTTTATAAGTGGCCTTGCAGGAAACAACACAATCCTGTAAGGGTCAAATTTTTATGTCCAGCACACCTCCACTGGACCACAGCTCGAAGCCGGAAGTAAAACTTATCGGAGGAGAGAAGTAGTAAATGCTAATCCAGCGTGTCGCTCAATGGTGTTGCCCCCTTACCCGAGGGCTAGGCTATACGTATAGATTATATATCTCTGCAGAGAGTAAGCAACTGTACCCACGTGAAGAGGTACTATAACTACAACCACCGTCGTGGCTAAAGCACAGCAACACTCACAAGATCAATAAACAAAGCATCGACCGGTAGGCGCCCGTCCCTCGGGTCCGGGATCCCCAACCACAACGTAGAAAGGGGTCCTGAAGGTGTGAAAGGTCTACCACGGGCCAGGTGGGATATCCTCTACTCATGGGTCGAGACACAAGCTCCAAAAACCCACTAACACTAACTCTACTCCACGGCGGGCCCACCGAGTCCTCCGCTAAGCGTCTCAATCCAGCTCGCCCATACGGGTCACGTGGTAAGCTAGAATACCAAAGAGCGAGCAACCAGGAACCGGTCCTTATGCTGCCGGGGCGAGTCACCATCCCTCTCCTCAACAACGGTCTCAACAACAGGTGTCACCACAACGAGGGCCCCATAACCCAAGGACCCTACACAAGCTGCGCCCGCAACAGGCGCTCTCCAAACAGAGACTCCCCAAAAGTCTCCTAGCACCTAACCACCTACACTCGCCCCCGCAAAAGTCCTACGAGTGTATCTAGTACAGAAACTCGACACCTAAGAAACACCTACAATTTATTTTACCCAAAAACATGTATAGTCATCATGGGGTTCAATTAAGCAACTAAGCAGATTCTAAGTATGCGAGTAACGAGTAGAACAACCTATGGCAAACGAGTGGCAAGGATGGCATAGTATGGCATAGGTAATCTACAAGTGCAAGTAACCATTAATCATGCATGGATCAATTTAATGCAATTGCTAAATATGAGCAAGAGTGGTCAAGGATTGCGGCTTGCTCGCGAAACGCTGGTCCCACGCCGGGTCGGGGTACTCGTACGGCTGCTCGGCGGGAACTCCTCAAACTGCGGCTCGGGCGGAAACTCCTCGTAGTTCTCCGGCGGACGGAACGTACGAAACGGGTTAGGCACGCAAAACGAGAAAAGTACGAGGGTAACGAAACGGACGACGGAATTTACGACACTAGAACATAGCTAATAACTATACTAATGCGTAGATCTCGTCGCTACGAATCCAACGCAACCAACCGCGCATTTTTCGACGCTCCAGGAAAAAGATATGAATTTCCAAAGGTAAAGGAATTATGGAAATTCGGGAAAATCCAATAAAAAGAAATGGAATATTCTCGGGAATATTCCTTGACACGCGGGCACCACGTCAGCGCCACGCCCGTGCCACGCAGATCAAAACCTCGACAGGTCAGCACCACGTGGCATTACTCCTGCCACGTAGGTGCCACGCAGCTGCCACACAGGACGACACCTCGGAGCCACGCCGGAAGGAATTCGACCGCGGTGGCGCCACATCGGCGAGAAAATGTGCCACGCGGCTAGCCACGCCAGCACCACGTCGGCACAATGGAGGAGGGCGGCGCCGCCGGGTCGGGCAGGGGGGCTCGCCGGAATCGCGTCGCGGCGGCGCTACCGCTCGCCGGCGGCCAAACGGCGACCACCACAACCATCCCCGCGACCTTGCGCACCTGCTGGGCCCGACCACGAGCACCAGCTCCCACCGCGCGCGGCGGCGCGAGCTCGCCGAGTAACGGCGGTGGCGCTCGCGCAAGGGGAAAGCCACACGGGTTCGCCAAATCGCTAACGGAGCACACGAGCGTGGAGCGCATGACCCGCAGAGCACGAAGCCCCCGCTCGCGGCTCCGGACCCCACCGGAGCGCCACCGGCGGCGAGGTAGGGCGGCGGCGGAAGCACGGATCCGACGGGGACCAAGGTTGGTGCCCCTTCTTCCCTAATTTTCTAGCGCAAAGGCTTCTACGGACTAAGGCGGAGCTCCGCGGCCCATCGTACGAGCATGAGCTCGACGGGAGCCTCGAGCTCGCCGGCGCTCATGGCGCGCGGCGGCCGAAACCCGACGGGAGGGGGAATCCGCGGTCGAAACTCGGGAAGAAGGAGGGGATAGGGGCGCGGGCTCACCGGGAGGCTCAAGGGAGCATCGGCTCGACGGGAGGAGGGCGGAGACGGCGAGCCGGCGAGGGAGGCGGCGGCGGACATGGGGCGGCCGGCGACGCGTGACGGTGACCACGCGCGAGCCGTTCTCAAGCTGCCGGGTGACCAAAAGCATGGGCGTTAGCGCTAGGGCGACGAGCGAGCAACGGGGATCAATGAACAGGAGACGAGCTCGGAGGGAACTCACCGACGGCGGTGATCGGACGCGGAGAAGGCGGCGGCTGCGAGCTCCCTCGACTCGCTCGTGCTCCACCTAGAGCGAAACACGAAACCGTTAGCACGACGGGGACGAGCGGCGGAAGAAGATCCCGTTTGTGGCGGCGATGCTCACCTGCGTGGCGGGTCGCACCGGCGGTGTGGCGAGCAGGGAGGCGGCGGCGTCTAGGGTTTGGGCGGCGCAGGGTTTAAATGGGGAAGAGGGAGCTCACGGGGGCGGCAAGGAGCTCGCTAGAAGCCGGAGGAGTTCCTGCCCGCGGGCCCGAGTGACGCAGGGGCGGCGCAAAGCGACGGCCGTCCGACGTGGAGAGCTCACGGGCGCGCGCGCGCGTACGGGCGAACGAGGAAGAAAAGCGAGTAGGGGGATTGGGCTGGGCTCGTTGGGCCGGCTGGGCCGCTTGGGGGAAGGAGAGAGGAAAAGAGAAGTGGGCTGCGCCGAGGAAAGAGAGAAAGGGAGGCTGGGCCGCGGCGAAGAATTGGCCCACGCGCGAGTAAATTCAAACAAAGATGATTTCGAATTGATTTCAATTTCGAATTTGCACAAACTTCGCCCAAGCTTAATTTTATTCGAAATTTTGAATGGTTACAAATACCGGGGCTGTTACGGACTCCCCCTTACAAGAATCTCGTCCTCGAGATTTCACTCCTCATCCTCAAACAGGTGAGGGAAGTCCTTTCTCAAGTTGTCCTCCATCTCCCAAGTGGCCTCACGCTCGGTGTGGTTACTCCATAGGACCTTGCGAAGCTGGATCCTGCGACTCCTCGTCTCCTTGTAGGCCCTATCCAAGATCCTCACGGGGTACTCCAAGTACTCCAGACTGTCCTGAATATCCAACACATCGGGAGACACCTGCTCCTCCGGCACACGCAAGCACTTCTTGAGCTGCGAAACATGGAACACGTCATGCACTCCGGCAAGGTGTCCCGGCAACTCAAGCCGATAGGCGAGATCTCCAATCCTCCTCACCACTCCGAAAGGTCCAATGAACCTCGGTGCCAACTTGCCACGCACGTGGAACCTGTGCGTCCCACGAAGTGGAGAGACCTTGAGATAGACAAAGTCATCCACAAAGAACTCCAAAGGTCTCCTCCTCTTATCTGCGTAGCTCTTCCGCTCGCTCCGGGCAACACGGATATGCTCTCCGACCTGCTCAACCTTCTCCTCAGCCTCTCTAACAAGATCCGGGCCATAGAAGGACCTCTCCCCAACCTCCGACCACATGAGAGGTGTCCTGCACTTCTTCCCATACAAGAGCTCATTCGGCGACATCTTGATACTCGCCCGGTAGACGACAGAGAGCATAAGGAAAAGAGAGCGAAGAAGGTTTAAGTGATAAAAAGAGGAAGATAACTAGATGCTTGCACTGGTAACTGTTGTTGTAAGAGAACTCAGCAAACGACGACTGTCCTCCCAACTCTTGCTGTAGGTGAGCACACAAGCTCTCAACATATCCTCCAAAGTCCGGTTCACCCTCTCCGTCCGACCATCCGTCCGAGGGTGATATGCTGTGTCTGTAGTCCAGTCTAGTGCCCATCGAAGCATGCAGACTCCTCCGGAACTTAGCCACAAGCCGAGGACCACGATCGGACACTATGGTGAGTGGGGCACCATGTAGCCTCGGAATGTTGTCAATGTAGAGACGGGCAAGCTGCTCCACATTATACTTGGCATTGACGGCAATGAAGTGAGCCGCCTTGGAGAAACGATCCACAATCACCCAAATGGAATCATGTCCCTTCCGCGAGCGAGGCAAATCATTAATGAAATCCATGCTGATGTTTTCCCACTTCCATTTAGGAATCTCAAGAGGCTTGAGCAAATCGGCCGGCTTCGATGCTCGCCTTGACCCTCCTGCGAGATATCACACATCCCCACAAACCGAGCAATCTCCATCTTCATACCTTCCCACCGGAACCGAGTGCGAAGGTCCTCATACATCTTGGTGTTCCCTGGGTGGATCGAGTAGCGAGAACAGTGAGCCTCTCTCAAAATCTCCTCTCGGATCCCAGCACCCCCAGGAACCACAATCCGATCCTTGTACCACAAGTACACCATCATCATCCACTCGAAGCCGGGAGCCTTATCCGCTGCCATCTTAGCCTTGATTGATGCCACCAAACCATCTTCCTTTTGCTTTTCCTTGATCCGATCCCCAAGACAGTTGGTGATCCTCAACTCGTGGAGATAGTCCTCCGGGATGAGCTCCACTCCATCCCTCATCATCTCCTCAAACACCTCGGACTGACTCGTCATGAGACTAGTGCAATAGGCCTTGCGACTCGGCGCATCCGCAACAACATTTGCCTTGCCGGGGTGGTAGTTGATGCTCAAATCATAATCCTTTATCAACTCAAGCCACCTCCTCTCGTCTCATGTTCAGCTCCGACTGCGTGAAGATATACTTAAGACTCTTATGATCCGTGAAGATCTCACATCCGCCACCGATGAGATAGTGCCTCCAAATCTTCAACGCATGAACAACCGCTGCAAGCTCAAGGTCATGGGTGGGGTAATGCTTCTCATGTGTCTTCAACCGCCTCGAAGCATAAGCCACAACCTTCCTGTTCTGCATGAGCACACAACCAATCCCCCGAGTGGAAGCATCACGAGTACACCCGGAAGTCCCGACTAAGATCCGGCAAGGTGAGTACAGGTGCGGTGGTCAACCTAGTCTTGAGCTCCTGAAAGCTCCTCTCTCGCTCCGGGGTCCACTCAAAGGTGACATTATCCTGCAAGAGCTCCGTCATGGGACGAGCTATCCGAGAGAAATCCTCAACAAAGCGACGGTAGTATCCAGCCATCCCCAAGAATTTCCTCACATCCTTGACACACTGCGGTGACGGCCAACTCACAACCTGTCCGAACCTTCCCAGGATCCACACACACTCCCTTGGCATTGATGACATGCCCTAGGAAAGCCACCTCCTCAAGCCGAACCTGCACTTGCTGAACTTGACATACAACCGATGCTCATTTAGCCTCTCCAAGACAACCCTCAAGTGATGTGCGTGCTCTTCGGCGGACTTTGAGTACACAAGAATGTCATCGATGAAAACCACCACAAACTTATCCAACTCTGCCATGAAGACCTTGTTCATCATGTTCATGAAGTAGGGAGGGGCATTAGTCAAGCCAAAGGAAGCAACGGTGAACTCGAACTGCCCATACCTGTCCGGGAATAGTTAAGAAGCAAAATTCAAGGAAGGGCGATCAAGCAAAAAAGATAACAACGGAATTGACAAAGCGGTAACAAAGATCCATACCTACTCACGAAGGCGGTCTTAGGAATGTCACACTCGCGGATTTTCATTTGATGATAGCCGGATCTCAAATCAATGGAGGAGAAATACTTGGCACCCTTCAGCTGATCAAACAAATCATCAATCCGTGGCAAGGGGTACTTATTCTTGATGGTGACCTCGTTCAAGGAACGATAGTCAACACACATCCTGTCGGTACCATCCTTCTTCTTCACAAACAGAACAGGGGATCCCCAAGGTGAGGCACTTGGGCGAATGAACCCCTTACTCAACAAATCATCAATCTCCCGCTTCGGGAGGATCAACTCATCGGACGACATCCGATACGGCCTCTTAGCAATAGGGGTCGTGCCGGGGAGAAGATCAATCACAAACTCAACATCTCGATCCGGCGGATGCCCCGGCAGATCATCGGGAAAGACCTCGGGATACTCACAAACAACGGGAATCTGCTCCAAAGGCAAACCCTCAAGGTGACAAAGCTGCTCCGGCAAACGAGGCGCTATGGGGGTGAACCTCACGAGTAACCCCACGGTGACTCACCAAGGTCACTATCCTCTCCTCACACTGAATCACACCCTTGTTCCTGGTCAACCAGTCCATACCCAAGATCACATCAATACCATGCGAGGGCAAATGAATTAGGTCGGCCAAGAACCGCTCTCCCTCAATCACAATCCGAACTCCTCTCGCAACCCAAGTGACACTTGGCCACCCCAAGTGGTGAAGTAGTGACAATAGGAGACTCAAGCAAGACAGTAGGAATCTTAAGCCTCGAAACGAACGCAGACGAGATAAACGACCTAGTCGCACCGGTATCGAAAAGAACGAAGCTAAACAAGACTCAACCAAGAACTCACCAAGCACAACGTCGGGGGCCTGCTGAGCGTCCTCTACGGTGACGTGGTGAAGTCTAGCACGGGAAGCACCGTGCTGCTGCTGCGGCCTAGCTGCTTACTCGAACCGGGCGCGGTGCACTGCGGAACTGCGACTGCTGCTGCTGAGGTGGTGCTGCTGGCTCTGGGTGTGGTGAAGGTGGTAGGAGCTCTCGACCCAAGTTGGGACACGCCTAGTACTTGTGTCCCGCCTGGCCACACTGGAAGCACCTGTTGGCGGAGGGCAACCCACTGCTCGGGGCCCTCCACCCCGACCGCTGTGGCGCTGGAGCACGCTGGTACTGCTGTCCCCGTGGTGCAAACTGCCTCTGCCCGGAACTGCCAAACTGCCCCGGTGGCGGACGTGCGAACTGCTGCCGTGGCCCACCAAACCTCGGCCTCTCGCTGCCCTCCGGAACGGTCCATCCGACTAGCTGTCCTGTTGTGAGACTCGGTGCGTCTCACCCTCTCAAGACCATCCTCAACCTCAATGGCCTTATCCACAAGCTCCTTCGGGGTAGATCACCCTGCCACGTGGAGAGCAATCTCAGCCCTCGGTCCCTTCTTGAAGTAGTAGATCTTGTCCCGCTCCGTGGACACGTCAGGCGGTGAGTAGCGTGACAGCTCGGTCCACCTGTGGTAGTACTCGGGCACACCCATAGCTCCCATCCTCGGGTTCCCGAACTCATCGGACTTCCTGTCCATCACCCCCTTGGGGATGTGCTGCGCTACGAACTCCTGCTTGAACTCGTCCCAAGTGATACTGTCCGGGTCCTGGTGGTTGGCCACGTAAGTGTCCCACCACGCGCTGGCTGCACCTCCGAGTAAGTGTTGACGTCAAAAGTCGCCAATACACCGTTGTCCGGAGAGTCCACCGAAACCCCGGCTGAAGCAGGGCCCCGTGCTCCCAACGGACCGGCTCGGCTCGCCGATTCTCATGTGCGCTGGTGCGTGCCGGATGGTTTTCCTGCAAACCAACAAAGACAATAAAAAGTGTAAAATTCCGGGTCATCGGCCTAGATAGACCGATGTGCAGCCGTGGCCGATTCTAGCGTAAGATAGACGGAATCGGCCATCGACGGGGAACAGCACGGCCCATCCATTTATGTACTAAATGCCAGGCAAGCGAACCGTGATACAAATGATACGAAATCGGCCGACGCTATAACATGCGATCGGTGGCTAGCAGCCGATTTCGTCGGTGAACAATCAAATCATTAAGACTTCGCAGGGATGCATTATCGAATAAAGTATAAACAAGGTAATTATTAATGGGATGTAATTAATTTGATAGCAAAAAGATGGTTTAATCGTCAAATCGTAGTAATAAATCGGCCGATCGGGCATCCGGCCGATTCTCGCCATCGATTATAACGAGTGAGTTATTAGATCTATCTAGATGTATAATGATGATCAACGAAATCATACTAATAACTCAGGTTCAAAGGCAGTTTTAACAGATTCGGTACTAATTGCACATAAAAAACCGGCTAATGAACGTGATAAACAATCGGCTAAACACTCCGAAAGAATAGTAAGACAAATACAACCACGCAGATCCCGAATCGACCGATCGCTCCAACAGGACAAGTCAACCGATGGTACGCGATCGGACTAGATCTAACGACCGCGCACGCCCGGCCGATTCAGGACAAGCACAATCATAAACGCCTTAGCTATGAAAGTAGATTTACACCCTAGCCAATCGGCTGCATGCGCCTAGGACAAGTCAACTATCGCAAAGGCAAACACAGGACACGTCAACCGAGTCCGCACGATCGAATCGGCCAAGATGTAAAAGAATTCTCATAGCGGCTACCGTGACTCGGACGACCGGATCCGAGCCAATCGGCGTTGCGAGCAAAGGCTCGGGACGGGGAGGCAGGACAAGTCAAACTACCTCCACCACGAGCCCGACCAGTGTCGACTTGACTCATCCCGGCCGATACTCACTACGACGATCAAGAACAGATCCAGTCGCCGGATAACTAGTAATTAAGCCATCTAATTACGAACAATGCGCCGAGAACTAGACAACATAATTACCTTATCAAGCCAACGTATCGTCGACCGGAGCCCCGAGGATCCCCGCGCAAAACAGTAGATACTTGACAGAAAATTAGGGTTTGGCGATGCGCCGAAAGTTGTATTGGATGTGAATCGAGTTTACATGTTACACCCGAGTACATATTTATACCCGGCACAAAGAATCCTACTCGGACCCTCTTCGGGCCGATTTCCTAACCGACTAGGATCTTTTTCCAAAATTAAACTATTATTTCTAATTTTACAAAGTGGGTCGGGCCCATCAATATTATGCTCTTCTCGTTGGCATCCGCGCACGATTCCCGGGAGGGACGCGCCTCTTACTCGTCCATGCGGCCGTCGGCCTTCGGCCCACCGGCCCTCTTTTGACCTATAGTCGCCGACAATGGGTCCCTTGGTCAAAAACCGGCGTCAACACATGTCCCCCGGTCCGGGGTATGCAACGCATGCGTCGGACCGATCTCGTTCTCTTTTATCGCGCCGGTTTTACCGCCCGTCACTCCTCCATAAAACCCGGGGCCACCCCCGGTCATTTCTCATCTGCTTCCTCTCCTTGGCCTTCATCTTCTTCTCGTTTCCGGCGACCTTTTCCTCCTCGAGCCTTTTCAACTTCTCATCGCGCTCGTCGCCGTCTTTCCTCTCCTGGCGACCATGAACCCCGTTGTTGCTGCTCGCTGCGGCCGCCGCCGCCGGCCGCGTCGCCGCCACCACCAACGCCGTTCCGGAGGTAATGTACATTCGGGCATCCCTCTTTTCTACCTTTGCAATTTTTTTTTTTTTTTTTTTTTTTTGCGTTCTTGTTCTTGTTCATTTTCACAATTTATCTTCTTCCCGTTCCGCTTCTCATTTTAGCCCTATTTCTTGTTTTTAGGAGATCCGGAACCAAGTCGTTATTCCGTCCAACATCCCGACTCATTTCTTCTTGGGTCCTATGGGCGATCCCGACCCCACGGATCTCATCCGTGTCGAAACGGACCGGGTTCCGTTTCGACAACGATCCCCGCTATCGGCCGAGTGGGCCAACAGCTTCCGGTCATGGCCGACCCCCGTCGCAGGATGGCGTGATTGGTATAAACGGGTGTCGGCCGTCTATTTGCAAGGTTGGGCCAACATCGGCATCGCCCATGCCATCAAGCCGTCTCTCGGCCGATCACCGGAAGAATGAACCGTTGTCGGCGATCGCTTGCTACTTCGGTCGACGCCCTGAATCGCTTCATGTTCGGCCACGGCCCGGCCACCATGACCTTATTGGATACAGTCATGTTGGCCGATCTCGAACATCACGGCGGAGGCCACTCCGTACGCTATCCGCATTAAGTCCTCCCACCGGATCAACCCTAAAGACACCAGGGGCTGGAAGGGCTATATTCGGACTTACAACAAGGGGCACGGCACGGTCGATCGCCGCGAACATGTCGCCTTCCTCAACATGTGGCTTGACCATTTCTTCTTTTGTGGGGTCAGCGTGAGCCCCACAAACAATTTTCTCGCCGATGGCCGATGTATCGGCCGACAGCCCATGCCCTTCCCATGGGCAAGTATCTTCCGGGGTCGGCGTACCTCCTTCTTCACCAGGTTTCAGTGGAGCTGCGCGCCGCCGATCGCTCAAAAACCTAGGTGGCCCTTGGTGGTTTATTCAAATGTGGTTGACCCTCCATACCACCAAGGCCATCAATCTGGATCTCGCCGTGCTCCGCTTCCCGGCGACTACGCCGAATCGGCCGTGCCCGGATTCGGCCGGTGCATCTCTTTCGGGGAGGCGTTATCCATGGCACCAAGGGCGGCCATGTCGGACAAGAACCCGGCGTATTGGTTCGCCGCCTTCTACAAGGGCCTCAACGATGAAAGTACGGATTGGTACCCGTACATTGATTTCTTCGAGAGGGAGTACGACACCCCTTTTTGATCGACCCAACTTTCCCGACGGCCGACGGGGAAGCAATCAAAATCTTCACCACTTGCCTCCGCCCCCGTCTCGCCGCCGACGGGACTCATCGCCGGGAGCAAGGCCTTCTGCTCCTATGAGTTCTACCACCCGTCGATATCGGCCCGTCAACTCGGCTCGCCGCTTGCCCCCAGCCTCTTCTATGTGGGGCGGATAAAGGCGCGGGCTGCCGTCGACAATGCCATTCGGTGAACCGGCTCATCGGCCGTACCGCCGATATCGTCACCGGTGACTTGGCCGGATTTTCCCGGCGCCCCGGAGTACCCGCCTTTTGACCGTTGGTGGGGTGAGTGGAACCGGCACCTTCGCAGCCGGAACACCGCTTCCTTCTTCTCCGGCCTAGTCCCGGAAGAACCTTTCGCCGAGGTACGTGTAGCTGATTTATTTTTGTAAGGCCGATTTTGTAAATGAAATCGGCCACTCCAAATGCTCATCCTTGTATCATCTCTTTCAGTCGGACTCGGAGGAGCCGCCGACCCAAAGCATCGCTGGCCGGCCGATTGCATATTTATTACCGAGCCCAATCGTTCCAAATATCGGCTTCACCGACCGCACTCCCGCTCAAGCATTTGCGGCGATGAGTCGAGGGGCGCCAGCTGTCCGCAAGGCCAAAACCAAAACGGCCGCCCCCAAAAGAGGAAGGCTAATGTGCCAGCTGCAGGGTCGACTCGAGCCCCGAAGCGATACCGCGCGCCGCTAAAGCAGACTCGTGCGCTCGTCCGACCCGGATTACTATAGCGAACCGTCTCCGCTGCGTCGAAGTTGTTATTGCATGATCGCCGATTCCTTTTCACTTAACATGCCATCTAATTATGAGTTTTTAGCAGGAATCGGCGGTCCCTTCTCCTCGGGCTCGGACGCCAACGCCCGATAGGCCGATCCGCCCGCCGACTCCTCCACGGGCCAAGACGCCGACGCCCGAAAGGCCGACTCAAACAGCTCCGGAGCCTCGCAGTCGTACCAAGCCAGGCCGATCCAAATCCTACGGAGAGCCCAACTCACTCGGATCGGCCTACGTCTCCCGAGGCCGCCACCGAAGCCGAACAAGCCGGCCATGTGTCGCCCACGGCTCCTCCCAAAGGCACCGCTGCCGACGAAGAATCGGCCGGCCGGAGCCGCCCGCGGCTTCTCCCGAAGGTAATGCTGCCGATGAGCCGGCCGGCAGAGCGTCGCTCGATGCCGCCTCCGAGGATGTCGCCGGTGAAGGTGGATCGGCCGGCCGAGAGCTGCTTGGAACACACGAACCCGTGGGTTCAATGGCACGGCCGATGGACGTCCAGCCGCTTCGCGTCGACGCTTCGCAGGTCTGTTTTTACTATTTCCTCCTTGATTCGCCGCTGATCATTAGTTTTATCTTACTCTTCTTGGTATTTCAGTGCGCTCGGCTTCCTCGTCCCGCGCCGATTTCGGTATCTTCCGCTGGTCTTATCACCATGACCGAAATCGCGCGCCGGCTTGAAGTGTCATCGGTTGAAGGCTTGGTGGCCGACGTCCACTCTATCCGGGAGCGGTACTTGGAAATCCGGGCTGAGCTCCCGGATGATGTGCGCGATGCTCTACACCGCGTAGCATACATGGAGTACCGGCAAATGGATTTCATCCGTGCCCAGCAGCGTCTAGCTCGCCACGCGGAGCAACAAGCAAGCTGCACTACTCGCCGAGAACTCCATCAAGCGTTCCGAGGAGGAGGCCCGCAAGACCCTCGGAGATGCAAGAGCAACTCTCAAATCGGCAGGGCGAACCGCAAGCAATCAATCAGGAGATTGCCGATTTGAGAGCAGCGCTGGCTCTCAAGGAGAAGGATGCGGCGGCTTTAGAAGCCATCATTGCACAGCTTGGCGGTTGATGTGGCGGCCCAACAAAAGACGACGGACGAGGCAATCCAAGCGGCCGATAAGATGGTTGCCGCGGCGCATGCTGATGTCGGCCCCATCGAAGATGACCCGTCGGTCATGGCCAAACTCGACTCCATGCTGGCCCGCGCCTTATCCGCCATCCAAGACCTTCTCGTCCCGCGCCGAGGCCGTCGACTACGCTTAGATGTAATAGGACTTAAACAATCTTTTGTTGTAAATATTTTTTGTACTAAGGGCGATATACAGTAATATCGGCCATCCGAAGACGATGCTTAAAACACCGGCTGTAACTCATTTGTCCATTACTTCCTGCGTTTTGCTTTCATGCTTTACGGCTAAGGGCGATACTCTCGACATCGGTCGTCTCAAGGCGATGTGCATCGACATCGGCTGTAGTCCCTTTTAGACCGAACACTATGAATTAATCCAAATACTAGGATAATACTCGCTTCAAATACTTCCCATTAAGCGCTCGGCCGAATTCTTCTCCTGCTAACTCTTTCAAAATATATGCATTACCCGGTGCCGATCGGCTAATCAAATAAGGTCCTTCCCAATTAGGCGACCATTTACCAAACCGATTGTCCTTCACGCCGATCGGCATCCTAAGCTTCCGGACCAAATCGCCCCTTTTAAACTGTTTCTGCACAACCTTCTTATCATAATGGCGGGCGACCCTCGCCTTATTCTGCTCTATCTTTTCCAATGCATCCAGCCGATTTTGTACTACGTCTTCTAATTCATCCATCATCAATCCGTGGTACTGATCGGCCGATAGCTTTTGTTGCAATTCAACCCTTCTCGGAGCCGATAGCTGTCTCCCATGGTAGTACGGCTTCGTGCCCATACACAAGCTGATACGGTGCGACTTGCATGGCCCCATGTCGTGACATACGATAAGCCCACAAAGCGTCCATCAACTTCATGTGCCACTTACGAGGATGCTCTTGTATTTTCCGCTTGATCAACTTGATCGGACTCTTATTTGCCGCTTCAGCTTGACCATTGGCTTGGGCATAATAAGGCGACGAATTAATCAATTTAATCCCCATCTCTTCAGCAAAAGATTGAAATTCGTCCGACGTGAATACTGATCCTTGATCCGTCGTGATTGTTTCTGGAATCCCAAATCTATGAATGATATGCTCCTTAACAAACGTTATCACGTCGGCCGTCGAGACTTTGCGATAGGGTGCCGCTTCAACCCACTTTGTGAAATAATCTGTAGCTACCAATATGTATTGATGTCCTTTGCTTGATGCTGGATTTATCCGGCCGATCATATCCATGGCCCAGCCTCCGAATGGCCAAGGTTTGATGACCGGATTCATGGCCGACGCAGTGCCCTCTCGTATAGGCCCGAATTTCTGGCAATCTTGGCAACTTTTATAATATTTGAAACAATCGATCAACATTGTCGGCCAGCAATAACCAGCTCGCCTTAGCAGCCATTTCATTTTATGGGCCGATTGATGCGTTCCGCAAATCCCATCATGTACTTCGCTCATTACCACTTTGGCTTCGGTGTCATTAATACATTTGAGAAGCACCCCATCAATTGTCTTGAAAAATAATTGATCATCCAACAGAACATATTTCAAGGCTTTATATCTTATCTTCTTATCCGTAGGTTGGGATGGATTGCTTAAAAAATTTCGAATTTCCGTGCGCCAATCGGCCTCTTCAATATCGGCTATTTCCAAGCTGTTTTCGGCGAACCGATATCCGGATGCTAGTTGAGCCAAGTTATTTGCTTCGAAGTTCTCGCTCTCTTGGTATATGACCGATTTTAACACACTTGAATCTTTTCATTAACTTCTGGCACTTTCTATGATATTGCAACAATATTTCATCTTTACACTCATACTCATCGGCCACCTGACTCACGACCAACAAGGAATCGCCGAAAATTTCCACAAAATCAGCCCCGGCATCGATGAGTAGTTCCAGTCCTTTTAATACTGCCTCATATTCGACTTGGTTGTTGGTGTGCGCCTCTACCGTAATAGAATATCCACGTATTGCCCCCGAGGCGACACAACAACCAAGCCGATTCCACTTCCTTGCTTGCAAATTGACCCATCGAAGAACACCGTCCATGGCACCGGTTCAACGTATTTGGCCGAGTGTTCACCGTGTTGCACTATTAAATCGGCCAATACTTGTGCCTTCACCGCTTTGGCCGATTCATAGCCTAGATCAAACTCCGCAATTGCCAACATCCATTTACCCAACCGGCCTTTGGGGACCGGGGCCGATAGCATATATTTCACAACATCGGCCCGGCAAACCACAAGTACACTCCTCGGCTAACGTATAATGCCTTAGTTTTGTGCATGAAAAATACAAACAGAGACATAACCTTTCCACCTCTCGGATACCGTGTTTCTGCATCAATTAATTTGCGGCTGAGATAAAATATGACCCGCTCTTTTCCCTCCTCGTTCTTGAGTCAATGCGCAGCCGATGCACCTATCATCGGCCGATAAATATAACTTAAAGGGTGTGCCCGACTTTGGCGGAACCATCACCGGTGGGGACACCAAATATTTCTTGATATCTTCTAAAGCCCTTTGATGGATCGGCTCCCACCGAAATTCTTGATCGGCCTTGAGTTTTAATAATGGCGTAAATACGTCAAGCCGACTCGTACAAATTTGAGATAAATCGTCTCGATAAAATTAATCTTGCCGATTAGGGACTCGGAGCTTTGTCTTGTTCGTCGGCGGTTCCAGCTTTCTCGATAGAATCAATACTCTTGGGGCCGATTTCAATTCCCTTTTCATGCACAATAAACCCCAGAAATTGTCCAATCGAGACACCAAAAGCACACTTGAGCGGGTTCATCTTCAGGCCGTATTGTCTTGTCCTCTTCAACACTTCTCCGAGATCAGCCGCATGACTTTCGGCCGATTTTGATTTCACCATTACATCATCAATATAAATTTCCACCAATCGGCCGATCAAATCGTGATATATAAAATTCATGGCTCTCTCGATATGTGGCACCAGCATTTTTTAGGCCGAAGGTCATGACAACCCACTCATATAGTCCCAACGCTCCGGGCATCCGAACGCTGTCTTCGATATATCTTCTTCGGCCATAAAAATCTGATTGTACCCAGCATTTCCATCCATAAAGCTCAAAATTTTGTTGCCGGCGGCTGCATCAACTAACAAATCGGCGTTTGGCATTGGGTACTCATCTTTCGGAGTCGCTTTATTCAAATTCCTCGAAGTCAATGCAGACCCGCATCTTTCCATTTTTCTTTTCCACCGGCACAATATCGGAAACCCACTCGGCATATCGGCATGGCCTAATAAAGCCGGCTTCATATAATCTGATAATCTCTTCTTTGACGGCTTCATAATACCTAGGGTCAATTTTCCGAGCCCCCGCTTATACGGCCGATATCCGGGTTTGGTGGGCAGCCGATGTTCAACGATCGATCGGCCGAGTCCAGGCATCTCGCTATAATCCCAAGCAAAACAATCTTTATATTCTTTCAATAAGGCCACCAATTCATCTCTTACTTCTTTACACAATTTCTTGCTAATATATGTCGGCCGAGGCTTGTCTCCATCCCCTATATCTACTTCTTCTAACTCGTCGGCCGACACAAAACCGTGGCCTAATTTCCCGTCTTCCGGTTCGTTAATCGGCCGATTCATCATATCCCCGATGCGCGTGTCGATCGGCCGATTGTCCGTCAATTCTCCCGTGGGGCCCATCGGAGCAGCCGGGGGTACCCGACCCCCGGTCACAATAACTCCGTCGTCGGTGATGTTTACGGCTTCCGCATCCCAATATGTGCCCGAGAAACAAGGCAGGCTCTCCGGACCGGCAAACTCGAAATCGGCGGTCGCGATGGTTACGTACTTATCGGCCCGCACGATTTCGACCTTGTTGCCGACCCATTGAATCAAGCACCGGTGCATGGTTGATGGGATGCAACAGCTTGGCATGAATCCAATCTCTCCCCAACAAAGTTGTGTATGCACCTTTCCCGTCGATGATGAAAAATGTGGCGGGTATGGTTTTGTCTGCCCACGATGATCTCCATTATTGCGGCCCCATGCACATCTTGGCTTCTCCCGCTATAATCCTTGAGCGTCGATTAGCCCTCATCATTTCTTCTCGGCGTCTTCCCGAGCTTGCGGTATGTAGTAATCGGCATGATATTGACCGCTGCTCCTCCGTCGACCAACATTTTCCTCATCGGCGACCCATTGATGTAGCCGCTAATGTACAATGCCTTGAGATGCAAATGATCGGAGTTGATCGGCTTATCAAATACCGCCGATTCCGGCGTCCACGAATCTCTCGAAGTTTCCCCAACCGGTTCTTCCTCGCCCGAATTTTCATCAGCCGATTCGTCCTCTACGGCCGATCCGACAATCCCGGGCATCGTGGATATCATATTTACCGCGGCTTCAACCCGGACCACCCGAGACCGCACTTTGGGCCTCCACTCCCTTTTGGGCTTGGACTCATCATCTTGGTCATCTCTCGTAATACTCGTCCACCCTTAATTTCTCGACAGCGCATTCTTTGGAGCCTCCTCTTCTCGGGTTTTGTTGAGCAAACCACCGGGGCACCACTGTTCTTCGTTCTTGGTTTGATCGCCTTTCGAATCTTCATGGTATTGCCGATCAAACTCTTCTTCATCGTTGATTGGCCCCAACCGATCGTGAACGGAGGTTCTCTTTGGCACCGCATATCTCCGTTCATCATAGCCGTGATCATGGCCGATCGCTCTTCCGGGGGCCGATTGTCGTGATTCGTAGTTGCGACTAATCGGCCGTCCCCGGGAACTTGATGACCCGCCATCACGATACTCTTTACGGCCAATGCACTCGGGCAGTTCTCGATAGATGGAAGCTTCATGTTTTGGTCCCAAGCAGATCGAAAGAAAGGACAAGCCCGAGTGTGGGTCAAAATCTTCTCGCCGATCACGTCTTGTCCGTACCGCCGACTTCGGCCGATAGATTCCTGTTCTCGTGCCACCCGAGCTCTTTCTTCCTCTCTCTCTTCTTCTCATATCGTCGTATGAAACCAGCCGATCCACCGCCGATGGTGTTGATGTACATCGCATTAGCCGGAAAGGGTGCCCATCAACTTTCATTTTCTTCTTTACATCAGCCGCTCGCAATACCCCATCGTCAATCGCCTCTCCGGATTTCATCTCTCATGGCATAACAATCAACGGTGTTATGATGCGAATTTCCATGCCACTTGCACCATTTAGCCATTTTCTTCAATTCTTCTCGGCGTAGGAATTTTGTGATGAGGGGAAAGCTGGATCTTCTTTTCCCGCAGCAGCTGATCAAATATCTCGTCGGCCTTAGATAAATCAAAATCATATTTTTTCTCCTTAGGTTTGACATGCGGAGAAAATATCGGCCGTTTGTTATTAGTCCACTCAACCGCATTAATTTCCTCTTCATCATCCTCATTGTCGAAATCGGCATAAGCCGTCCGATACCGCCGATTCCGGTGAGCTCGGAGATTCTCTTCCCGGCCGATCGCCTCTACGGGTCACCTGTGCCAACCCATCAAACTCATGTGGGGTAAACTTTTCTTTAATGTTAGAGAATAGCCCCGCATAAGCGATTTCGGCCAGCTGCTGCTCTGTCAAGTTCAGATTGTAGCATCGTCCCCTCGTAGTCCCGAACCTCTCGTATATAATCGGCCACCGATTCCCAGCTTTCTGTTTCACCGCCATTAAATCGGACAAACTAAGCTCGGTAATGCCCGTGAAGAAGTACGAGTGAAACCTTTTCTCCAGCATCGGCCCAACTCCGAATAGAACCAGGCGATAGCGAAGCAAACCATGAAAAGGCCGATCCAGTACAATGACAAGTGGGAATAGTCTAACCCGCAAAGCCTCTTGAGTAGACGCTCACCAAGCTCGTGCGTCATATCGGCCGATGTGCTCCATAGTTGATGTATTATCTTGCCCAGAAAACTTGGAGAACTCAGGAATTTTATACTTATTGGGTAAAGCCACGGAATCCATCCAGTCAGGATAAGGTCGCCGATACAATGCACTTTTCTCCTTAGGCTTCAAATCGAACCGATCTTTCATCATATCGGCGATCTTAGTCATGAGGCTACTCATATCATTGGGTTCAGCAGCTTGCTGATCCGGTTCCCGTCATATAAGCTGTGTTAGGCTGTCCCCCGCCGGGTGTACCGACCGACCGTTTCCAGAAATCCCAATGCCGTAGTCGGGAACAAGAATCGCGTGAGCGATTCCATAATTCATGGCCGATTGGATCGGCCGTCCGATCATGAATCCTTGTCCCCCACCCGATGCAGCCGGCTGCGGAATACCAGATATCGGCCGTACTATAGTGGGTGAGTTCTCAATTCTACTCGGGCCGGTATTTGGTACGTAGAAGAAATTGGGCTGCCGTGCCATCCGCGGGGCCGCTGCCACATTGGTTGCTGCCCCCGACTCGAAGTCGGCGGTTGTACATCTTGTTTATCGCCCTTTTCCGTCACCGACTTCTTGGAGTCACTCGTCATCCTCTTTGCCCGGCTGGGTTGTACCGGTACTTGCGTTTGCATCGTCCTTGCCAGGCCATAGGTGAGGTGGCATGCCGCATAGGGGCTGAAACCCTGCCGGCAGTGTGGTATTCGGAGGCCGATTCCCCGAATCGGCCGTACATGAGCGCCAAAAGGCTGAGTGTATGCAGGTCCGGAATATCCTTCGATGAACAGTCCGCCATCAACCGTGTCCTTGATCAAATTCCCGATGGTGTTGGTCAACACGCCCGATTGATTGATTAGGGCCTCGATGAACGGACGAGTTGACCATATCACCGAGTTGGTTGGCATCCGGTAGTCTCTCGGGCTTTGATTTGGTCTAGTTCTTCCGGATGCGGAATCCGAGGGATGTCTCCTTTTGTGGCCACTCTGCCGCGTGTCACTTTCAAGGCTTGAAAGTACTTTTTCATTGCTTCGGCCAAGTATTCCCGGTACTGCAGCTTTTGTTCTCGCCGTCATCTTTCCCCAGTGCCGAAACCTCGTTGTCATCGAAACTTCTCCATGCCCTTTGCCATCCGTCCCGAGAGGAACTGGAACAAAAATCGGCCGACTTTCAGCATCGACCATCGGTGTTCCGTCCTCCCCGACAGCCTCGCACGTACGACATCTTGATCTTGGTTGCTTCTGTCCCACCGGGCGTGCCAAAAAGTGTGTTGACGTCAAAAGTCGCCAATACACCGTTGTCCGGAGAGTCCACCGAAACCCCGGCCGAAGCAGGCCCCGTGCTCCCAACGGACCGGCTCGGCTCGCCGATTCTCGTGTGCGCTGGTGCGTGCGCGATGGTTTTCCCGCAAACCAACAAAGACAATAAAAAGTGTAAAATTCCGGATCATCGGCCTAGATAGACCGATGTGCAGCCGTGGCCGATTCTAGCGTAAGATAGACGGAATCGGCCATCGACGGGGAACAGCACGGCCCATCCATTTATGTACTAAATGCCGTGCAAGCGAACCGTGATACAAATGATACGAAATCGGCCGACGCTATAACATGCGATCGGTGGCTAGCAGCCGATTTCGTCGGTGAACAATCAAATCATTAAGACTTTGCAGGGATGCATTATCGAATAAAGTATAAACAAGGTAATTATTAATGGGATGTAATTAATTTGATAGCAAAAAGATGGTTTAATCGTCAAATCGTAGTAATAAATCGGCCGATCGGGCATCCGGCCGATTCTCGCCATCGATTATAACAGTGAGTTATTAGATCTATCTAGATGTATAATGATGATCAACGAAATCATACTAATAACTCAGGTTCAAAGGCAGTTTTAACAGATTCGGTACTAATTGCACATAAAAAACCGGCTAATGAACGTGATAAACAATCGGCTAAACACTCCGAAAGAACAAGTAAGACAAATACAACCACGCAGATCCCGATCGACTCAGCCGCTCCAACAGACAAGTCAACCGATGGTACGCGATCGGACCAGATCTAACGGCCGCGCACGCCCGGCCGATTCAGGACAAGCACAATCATAAACGCCTTAGCTATGAAAGTAGATTTACACCCTAGCCAATCGGCTGCATGCGCCTAGGACAAGTCAACTATCGCAAAGGCAAACACAGGACACGTCAACCGAGTCCGCACAGTCGAATCGGCCAAGATGTAAAAGAATTCTCATAGCGGCTATCGTGACTCGGACGACCAGATCCGAGCCAATCGGCGTTGCGAGCAAAGGCTGGGACGGGGAGGCAGGACAAGTCAAACTACCTCCACCACGAGCCCGGACCAGTGTCGACTTGACTCATCCCGGCCGATACTCACTACGACGATCAAGAACAGATCCGGTCGCCGGATAACTAGTAATTAAGCCATCTAATTACGAACAATGCGCCGAGAACTAGACAACATAATTACCTTATCAAGCCAACGTATCGTCGACCGGAGCCCCGAGGATCCCCGCGCGAAAACAGTAGATACTTGACAGAAAATTAGGGTTTGGCGATGCGCCGAAAGTTGTATTGGATGTGAATCGAGTTTACATGTTACACCCGAGTACATATTTATACCCGGCACAAAGAATCCTACTCGGACCCTCTTCGGGCCGATTTCCTAACCGACTAGAATCTTTTTCCAAAATTAAACTATTATTTCTAATTTTACAACGTGGGCCAGGCCCATCAATATTATGCTCTTCTCGTTGGCATCCGCGCACGATTCCCGGGAGGGACGCGCCTCTTACTCGTCCATGCGGCCGTCGGCCTTCGGCCCACCGGCCCTCTTTTGACCTATAGTCGCCGACAATGGGTCCCTTGGTCAAAAACCGGCGTCAACAGTAAGTAGGTAGCAAGTGACACACACTCGGCGTCGGTACACTCCATCATCACTAGCTGCTTGGACACCGTCCTGAGCCAGCTGTCAGCATCCAAGGGATCGGTGCAGTGAGAGAACGTCTCCGGCTGCAGCCTGCGGAAGGCCTCCTTCCTCAAGTCGGACCGGCTGCGGCCTGCGTGCTGCTGTGGCTGCTGCTGCAAGACCTGCTCGTGGTGCTCCTGCTGCTGCTGCTGCTGCTGCTGTAGCATCTGCATCGGACCTCCAACGATGTTGGTCCGGTTCGCCATCACGTCGGCAAGAGTCCGAACAGGGGGAGGCGGTGGTGCCTCCTGCTGCCCTGCACCCTCCTGCTGCTCCGCACCCTCCTGCTGCTCCGGTGCCTCCTCGCTGGTCCGGTGCCTCCTGCTGCTCGAGCACCCTCCTGCTCTCCGGCAGCCTCCGCCTCTCCTGCCGCGGGGTCTAGTGGTGCCTCTCCACCACGACCACGCCCACGGCCACGAGCTCCCACGGCTCCTCCTCCACGACCACGGCATCTCGCACCGCGGCCTCGCGCAGCTCACTGCGGGAGCTGCACGACCTCCGCCACGACCACGACCACGCCCACGACCTCGGGGGCTGGCCGTCTCCGTCCATCGCAGCCTGCTCAAACTGCACGTGGAGACCCCTTCCTCTCGGCATCTCGCTGTCGGGACAGAAATCCAAGGTTAGAGTGTTACTCAAGAATCATCTTCAAATCTTGAAATAAAACTATGATGCATGCTAGAACAAGTGTCCAAACAAACATAACAGTCATTATCCATTCGGTCTATCTTGCGTAGATGACTTCGATCAACGAGAGATTTCAAAGTGTGGTGAATTGGAGTTTAGCTGATTAGAGTACTAGATCATGTCCTTAAGGGTATGTTTACTAACGTCGGTTCTCGTTCCTACGGACAAGTATGGCTTTGATACCAACTGTAACGACCCGATTTTCACCGGCCCGATTTTCACCGGCTAGTGAAAACCGTGCCTTGTACCTCTATGTCACTCCCGGGAGTGTGACACGTACATCCCATATAGTTAACATCATAAAAACCATAAGAAAGAATAAACGCAAGGCAAGATAATAGAATCTCCAAAGTACATCATCTTAATTCAGTGCTCAAATCTCATGGATACAAACACGCGGCACGCAGGCCACGAGAGAACATGAAGGAAACTAGCGGAAGCATCTCACATGTAGATCGGCGGTGAAGACCCAAAGCCCACAAGCACTCGTGTGTAGGCGAGAACGTCACTCCTCTCTAGCGGCTCCGTCGGTAGGTACGGCGGGATCCTCCGAGTCAGCGTCCGAAAAACATAGTGGGGAAAGCCGTGAGTACTACGCGTACTCAACAAGCCGCAACTACCTAGCAACAATGCATGCATGTTGGGATATTTCAAGGAAAGGCAAGGGCTAGCACCTAAAGCAATTAATCCTCAAGTCTATGTGATTCACATCTTTATTATTAGTCAAATTTTATAAGTGGCCTTGCAGGAAACAACACAATCCTGCAAGGGTCAAATTTTTATGTCCAACACCACACGGCGACCACCACAACCATCCCCGCGACCTTGCGCACCTGCTGGGCCCGACCACGAGCACCAGCTCCCACCCGCGCGGCGGCGCGAGCTCGCCGGAGTAACGGCGGTGGCGCTCGCGCAAGGGGAAAGCCACACGGGTTCGCCAAATCGCTAACGGAGCACACGAGCGTGGAGCGCATGACCCGCAGAGCACGAAGCCCCCGCTCGCGGCTCCGGACCCCACCGGAGCGCCACCGGTGGCGAGGTAGGGCGGCGGCGGAAGCACGGATCCGACGGGGACCAAGGTTGGTGCCCCTTCTTCCCTAATTTTCTAGCGCAAAGGCTTCTACGGACTAAGGCGGAGCTCCGCGGTCCATCGTACGAGCATGAGCTCGACGAGAGCCTCGAGCTCGCCGGCGCTCATGGCGCGCGGCGGCCGGAACCCGACGGGAGGGGGAATCCGCGGTCGAAACTCGGGAAGAAGGAGGGGAAAGGGGGCGCGGGCTCACCAGGAGGCTCAAGGGAGCATCGGCTCGACGGGAGGAGGGCGGAGACGGCGAGCCGGCGAGGGAGGCGGGCGGCGGACATGGGGCGACCGGCGACGCGTGACGGTGACCACGCGCGAAGCCGTTCTCAAGCTGCCGGGTGACCAAAAGCATGGGCGTTAGCGCTAGGGCGACGAGCGAGCAACGGGGATCAATGAACAGGAGACGAGCTCGGAGGGAACTCACCGACGGCGGTGATCGGACGCGGAGAAGGCGGCGGCTGCGAGCTCCCTCGACTCGCTCGTGCTCCACCTAGAGCGAAACACGAAACCGTTAGCACGACGGGGACGAGCGGCGGAAGAAGATCCCGTTTGTGGCGGCGATGCTCACCTGCGTGGCGGGTCGCACCGGCGGTGTGGCGAGCAGGGAGGCGGCGGGGTCTAGGGTTTGGGCGGCGCAGGGTTTAAATGGGGAAGAGGGAGCTCACGGGGCGGCAAGGAGCTCGCTAGAAGCCGGAGGAGTTCCTGCCCGCGGGCCCGAGTGACGCAGGGGGCGGCGCAAAACGACGGCCGTCCGACGTGGAGAGCTCACGGGCGCCGCGCGCGCGTTCGGGCGAACGAGGAAGAAAAACAGTAGGGGGATTGGGCTGGGCTGCTGGGCCGGCTGGGCCGCTTGGGGGAAGGAGAGAGGAAAAAGAGAAGTGGGCTGCGCCAGGGAAAGAGAGAAAGGGAGGCTGGGCCGCGGCGAAGAATTGGCCCACGCGCGAGTAAATTCAAACAAAGATGATTTCGAATTGATTTCAATTTCGAATTTGCACAAACTTCGCCCAAGCTTAATTTTATTCGAAATTTTGAATGGTTACAAATACCAGGGCTGTTACAAATATCACAGTGGCATCCATATGAACAATACACATACCTGTGTACGGGTCAGAGAAGGACGGGGATGGCAGCTGGCCATGGCTCAGGTTGGCCGGTATTAAAGCCATTTAATGATATCTTTTACATGCTAAACTTTCCTTGTTAAGAGCATAAATGTCATCATTTTAGGCTATTTACCCTTGAAAATAGCTATATATTTGTATATGTGAAGAAACATGTAAAAAAAGGACGACATTCTAGACATCACAGCGAGCTTGGACCATCAAAAGATGAAATTGTAGCATAGAAGACCTAGGTGCCAATTGGCACAAATCCTTGTCGATCGGCACATGGGTGGTTTGGGCTAAACAAAGCAGGTCCACATTCCATGTTCTTCTAGAAAAAATTTATTCACACTAGCATTTGAAGATATTTGTCATGACAGGATAAGGGAAACTTCAAGGTTCGAAACGTGGAATACAAGGCTATACTTCAAAGAACTTATCAAGGGGACCCACATGGAAGCTACACAAGGTTTTGGAACCGACTTAGAGAAGTCATCGGGCTAGACACAGTGCATTCTCTATGATCTCTAGTTGTCTGGGTTTATCTTGATGTTTCTCTACGACACCTTTTACATTTTAGGGACACCCCTTTTAGAACATAAATGCTATCATTATAGAACATTTACTCTTGAAAATAGCAATATATTTGTATGCATGTCATTTTGCAGGTTTATTGCAGAAACCGGTGAGAAGGATTATATTTTGGACGTCATAGTGGATCAGGGTTGGCTAAAGATGAAATGCAGTAGAAAAGGCTCAAGAGCCGACATACACGTCCTAGTGCTGCTCATCACCGTGGTGATCAGAAGACATCAAGACTGATGCACCTCTCAAACCTGGTAGAAGATATTCATCAGAAAGATATAAAGAACGATTCGAGATTGAAACATGCAATGCAGGAATTAACTTTGAAGGATATGTTATGGAGGCCAACATGGAAGCCACAGAGGATCAACTGACGAAGCGAAGACATCGAGCTGAACATCTGGGACGTGCTGATACGCATCGCGCCGATCGGCACACGGCTTGATTTTCAAGAGCTCGACTCTATTTTGTGTCTTAGCCATATTAAAAAAAAACTCGACCTACGGGGTATGACGGCCCCCGGACATTTTGTTAAGAAGAAGATCTTCTCACGCAGGTCTAGAAAATACCCGAACCCCTCCCCAATCATACACGAAACTCAGCTGGCCATGTGAGCTGTGGCGCGAGCCTTTACCTAATGCTTTGGCTGGGAAAGACGAGGGAATTTTTTCGCAACCGATGCAGGATTGGGGAATTGTAACGTCCCGCCACTCCGGACCGGGCCCGCTTACACCTAGCAGCTTAATAGGCCCTCAAGATTTCCCCACATGCCAACACTAGTCTTTTCTGCGCACTTTGTCCTCACTCATGCACACTCGGAAAACACTTCCCGGTCGGTCACCCATCCCTAAATTGCTCCAGGTCAAGCACGCTTAACCTTAGAGTTCTTTAGAGATGAGTTTCCGGAAAAGAAGTTGCAACTTGTTGACATGAGTATTCTATCAATCCAATTAAGCCCTAGGCCAGGATGTTACACACTCACCCCTTAGAAGACCGACGTCCTCGTCGGTCAACCCCGAGCCAGGAACTTCCTCTCTTGGCCACGTCCATGTGTCCACTGCCGGCGCACGTGCCATGCTCGTGTGACCACTCCGGGCTCACACTAGCCATGCACACCATGCATGCCTGCACACGTACAACACACGCGTCCGTGAAACCGTGAGAGTCGGCTACGATACCATCCGTAACGTGCCGCCACTCCGGGCGGGGCCCGCTTACACCTGGCAGCTTAATAGGCCCTCAAAATTTCCTCATAGACCAACACTAGTCTTTTCTGCGCACTTTTGTCCTCACTGGTGCACACCCGAGAAGACTTCCGGTCGGTCACCCATCCCTAAATTGCTCCGGACCAAGCACGCTTAACCCGAGAGTTTTTAAAGATGAGCTTCCGGAAAAGAAGTTGCAACTTGTTGACGTGAGTATTCTATCAATTCTATTATGCTCGGGTCAGGATGTTACAGGAATCGAACCCCAACCGGTGGGCAGCGAACCCGACGCCTTCACCACCGAGTCACGGGCTCGTCCGCTGTCTTAGCCATATAAATACTTGTAGAAACTCTAGGGTAGAGGCATCGCTGCAGAGGGACAATAGAATTTTGTTCTTCATGATTTCTACTTGCTAGGTTTATCTTAGCTAACCTAGCCAAGTCTACAATTTCTAGTTGCGATGACTTGTCGCGACAGAGTATTCGTACACTCATCCAAAAGGCGGCACTATTTTACCCATATTTAATTCCTTCTATCTAAGTAAAAAACTCCATTTATGATGCTATTTAACTATGCCTCTCTCAACTATCAAATACCTGGCTACTCACTAACAATTATCTATAGGCCCTCCAAGATGAAAGTAATTTTTTAAACCTTTCGGGATAAAAAAAACCTTAGTGCCGATCAGCACATTAGTGCACCAATGGGCACAACCTCACCCTCCATGCCGATTGCCTGATCGGCACCACAGGTGTGCCGACCGGCACCCAACAACTACTCACGCGCGCCCGGCGGCAGGGACGGGTCCACTTCAATTCAAGGGTATTCGGTTGAATACCCATTATTTTTTACAAGAAAATACATATGTAACATAATGTATGTATATATACACATAAAAACAAAAGATAAACAACTGTCATTCAATTGGTCAAGCGGGCCGCCCAGCACGACCTGGCCCAGGCATGCCAAGGCACGGCCCGTTTCCTTTCGGGCCGGCATGTCACAAAATTCATTTCGGACCGTGCCGGCCCATAGGCCGTCAGCCCACGGCACAACACGAATTACGCAGGCCGTGCCAGGCCGGCCCGTTAGACACGCCGGCCTGTTAACGCTTAAATGGAGCAAAAATAGTGATGAAAAATTGAGTTCGGGTGGGATTCAAACCTGGGTCTTCTAGTTTCCACATAACAGACTTACCACCAAGCCACTGATGGGTTGATATTTATATAAAAACCATATATATTTTAAATAAATTCTCTTCGTGCCGTGCATAAATGGGCCATTTTCGTGCTTTACCGGGCCAAAGCATAAACGGGCCGTGCCCGTGCCGCCCGTCAGGCTACCCCCTCGGCCCAAGAACGACATGAAATTATGGACCGTGCCGGCCCGGCACGAAATTAAACGGGCCATGCTGTGCTTGAGCCGGGCCAAAAATTCCGTGCTTCGGGCCGGCCCGCTTGGCACGACCAGTTCGGACAGCACTAATCAAATGAACCACCGCCGCCGTGGACGATTCCAACTGGTGAGCCGAGCCTAGCTGATTGCCGCCGGCCACCGCCCAGGCTACAGCCCTGGATGCCATTCGCTTGGCATAATCTTTTCAACGATCATCTCTCCAATTGTGCACCGATCAATATTTATTTCCAGAGCTTGATTAAGTAGATATGAACTAAATAATTGTTTTCACTACTCCATTCAATATTTCTAGCATCCGTGAAACAAAGAACAAAGGCAGTATTTCCTTCACACTCTAATTTTTTTTAATTCACTACTGGTTACTTGGTTTGAAACATACTTTGTATGATTATGAATGTGCTCAAACTTCTGTGATTTTAATTTTGGATCCAAAACATGATGATGTTAGCAGTTAATTATGTGTTAATTGTTATGGGTTCACAATTTAAGGTGTCAAAAAATTTATCAATGAAAATTTTTGAATACCCATGATCTAAATCCTGGGCCCGCCACTGCCCAGCGCGGCCCACTTGCCGGCTCTCTCCACGCGCCCTGCCTGCTCCGGAGCTCACATTGCGTGCTACACATCTGCTGATGGAAACCAGCGCTACGCGATCCGCGTGGCTGTAGAAGTGGCCAATAGCAATGCGGTATTTTTCCTCACCAATCGGTGTCCGTACGCGATCAAACACAGTGGCCGCTGGATCATGGAAAAGAGCACCAGACCACCAGGAGTTGCTAGGTAGCCGATAGATTTTGATTTAACGGATCGACCAGAGAACTGTTGATTCCAAAAAACAAAACACGATCCATGTCTCATTGTATCACAGCCAATAGCAACGCGGCGTCTGCCTGCAAGGATCCGTGTCACCGCGAGATCAAGCCGTCCGATGGATCACGGAGAAACCGACTTAGCACAAGTCGAGAAACACAGCTCGCGCACGTCTCCCGTGCGCTCCTATAAATAGCGGCCACGATGCCCCATCCTGGCAGATAGTAGTGCCGTGAGGAACCAGAGAGATTGATCAGAAGGCCGCAAGGTTCAGCCGCTCGAGTGTAGTGCCGTAGCAGTTAGCAGAGACGATCCTCGAGACAGGTAATAGATCATCTCATTGTCGTCATTATTACTATGATCGACGCCATAATTTGCTCTTTATTTGCTTCTGCATTCTCGTGGCTGTTGTGCCGTGCTCTACGAAACATTTTGTTCATTTGAACAAAAGCCGCTTTGCTGATCTAGCCATTTGCCCATCCAAATTTTGTTCCATCAATCTAATCTGGTTCGCTGGTTAGGTAGTCATCAAGCTTTTGTTGATTTGCCGTTGTTTAACTGATTGATAGCTTTTTTGCTGCAAACCCTGTTGCTCTGCATTTTTGGTATGTACAAAATCCTCCAGTGTTCATGTGTAAAAGGTCAACCCATGTCTATGGCACTGTAGATAACCCTCCTAGAACCTCTTAGTATTACAGTGCTTGAAACAATATCAATCGTCCATTTAATCAGATCCAATGGTTAAAAATAGAGAGGTACCCACAAAAAAGTACTTTGAGGGATGAATCAGTACTAAAAGTGGTGGGTCCGGTACCTACCTTTTATTTTATTTTTAATTTCGCAAAAGGGCATTTTAGTAACTTCATATCATAGTACTAGTATGTCTTTAGATCATATTACGTATTATCTACTCGAGATAGGCGCACGTTCATCGTCGAGGCCGCTCTCCTCGACTTACTTCCTCCCGCCGGCGTGGGTGAGTGATGCAACAGGGTGGATCGGAGGGCAGCGTTGAGGATAGGCGAGGATTATTGACGGCGGCTAGGGAGCCACAGACCAGCGAGGGCGGCTGGGGATAGAGAGCCGAGTTCCAGCGATGGCGGGTGGGGAGCAGGGCCGGCGTGGGTGAGAAGGCGGTGGCCGAGGGATGACGGCGACCTGAAAGTGAGGGTGGGCTGGGATCCGCGAATCCCGATGGAGAGCCACAAGGCCGCTCACCATGGAGGCGCGATGATGCCCGGCGGAGAGCAGCGCGGTGCGAGGGCCGGCGTGGGTCAGCGAGCAGGGGCCGGGAGAGGATGACGACCTGACGACGAGGGTGGGCGGGGATCCCTGGCTTGTTGGAGAGCCGCTCACCATGGAGGCGCGACCGTGGCCGGTGGGGAGCGGCGTGAGTAGGCGGAAGGGGATAAGACCGTCGGCGGCGGCAACTCTGATTAGCTTTAATGATTCATGTTCAATGACTAAAACACCCTTGATAATAATAGTTAAAATCTAATTAGCAATTGAATAATAAAGGGCTCAGATTAACTGAGAAGAAAAGTACCGGTGGTACTGGACAAGCACCGTATCAAAGCTCATTTTTATAACAGCCCTCAGCCCATATGACGTGGGCACCTATCTATGTTATGTACAGGGGCACTTCGGTATTTATCTGGTTACATCATCATGTCGATTCAATGCAAGACTGACAGCATTCTGCTTTCATTTTATTTTCCCCTATAATGTACTAAAGTACTAATGGTTTATTTGCCTCTGATTTTCATCATCTGGTATTGCAAGATGGCTCGCACTAAGCAGACAGCTCGTAAGTCGACCGGGGGAAAGGCCCCGAGGAAGGTTCTTCACGTAAGAACTTGTACATGATTCTGCAAGATCCATTTTGTGTCAATGACGCTTTATAGAAACTCACTAGGTTTATGATAATCCATAGGCTATAGCAGCTCGAAAGCAGGCTCCAGCAACCGGAGGAGTGAAGAAGCCCCGTCGATACCGCCCGGGAACTGTGGCCCTTCGGTACGTGGAGCCTGAGGATTAACTCATTAAGAAATATGTGAAGCATTAACCAGACCTCATTAATTATTTATTACCATTATTACTAAAGTGCTTGACGGCTATGTTCTCTCTCTCCTGCAGTGAAATCCGCAAGTACCAGAAGAGCACTGAATTGCTCATCAGGAAACTGCCCTTCCAGAGGCTTGTTAGGGAGATTGCTCAGGATTTCAAGGTGATAATTGGTTTCATACCACAATCATATTATTGTCATTATACGTTTTTCTAGATTACGTATAAATTATGAACCATGCCCATATCTGACCTTGCTGTTTAAATTTTCTGCAGACTGACCTTCGCTTCCAGAGCCATGCTGTACTTGCTCTGCAGGAGGCAGCAGAAGCTTATCTTGTTGGCCTGTTCGAGGACACCAACCTTTGTGCCGTCCATGCCAAGCGTGTGACCATCATGTCCAAGGATATTCAGCTGGCGAGGAGGATCCGCGGGGAGAGGCATTGATCTTACTCAAGCTACCCACAAACAACTGCCTTTCCACGACGACCACCCTGCGTCTCACTCTCTCGATGAAGCCTCCCTATATTTTAGTTATAAAATTTACAATTCTACGCAACCAGTACTTAGTTGATAAATGTAGCCTCGTTGGTGACGTTAAACACTAGTAGGTGATTTGGACCAAATAAACACTTATAAATAGTTCAGTGTATGAGATTTTCTTGGGTGGACAATTTCGCGAACGTGATGATTTATTTATTTATTATGTTTTACTATCCTTTATATCATTTACTGCAACTTGCACAAAATTTATTTGCTTCCAGATTTCAATAGTATATAAATATTATAATCTTCTACCTATTTAGTATCCTTCAAGATTCTATCCACTCTAGTCTCCACCCTTAATCAATTAAAACTGTCTAATATATTCGTAGCCCTTGGATTACTATTGGGTACCACAATCTCATGTTAAACGGGAAACACATTTGGCACCAGTTTAGTTGTTTTCCCATGTCTGCAAGCTGTTTTTTCTCATGGATGCACAAGCTGCCCCCAGCACCCGCCCCGAATTGACCGAAACGATTTCTCCTCACCAGATTTCACACCCTCAATTTATTTCTGTGTACGAATTTTGTCCTTTTTTCCTTCCCTTGCTCAATTCCACCATTCTAACCAATTGAATGCATAGAAGGAGGCAAATCACCGAGACCATTGAAAAATGGTTGACAAAAGGATCCGTGCCCTATTGAATCAAAACAAGCAAAGGTTTGTCGCCCGACTTCGTAGAATCATGACTTACAAAACAACAATACGATAACACAGTTCATACTATACGTGCGATTCTTGGTTGCCCAGTAAAATGTTGTATTATCTAAGCAATCTGACTCTACATGTGCCATAGGATACACCATGTACAACTGCTTATTTCTAGCTAATTCAATAAATAACTAGAGTTGTACCAAACAGCTTGGTTCTGCAGCAGTTGAAGTTCAGAAACTTCTCATAAATGAACGTAGGAGTAAAGAGAAAGCTACATTTCACCAGCTTTCTAAGCAAGGAATTTATGCTTTTCAGTTGAAAAAGTATAGTAACATGGAGCTCTGACTATCAAATAAAAGCATGACAAAAGAATCCCTGTCTTTCAATTGACATTAAGATGGTGCTCTTCTCAGTACAGACCTATAGAACATATAAACGTGACTTGTAATAACTTATGCATAGTGGAAGGAGATGCATGGGATTGCAGTGGCACCACTGGGTATAAGAGGCAGCAGGAATTGGGTATAGAAGAGCTGGAAGGTGATGGGCAGGTCGCTGTCTTTGTTTTCCCCGACCTCTCTGGATCGGCCGGGCCGCATATGCCACGTCGGAGAGGAACAAGCAATCTCCGACGTCGCGAGGTTATTGCAGAGTCAGAGATAATTGCAGACGGCTCCACAGCCTTTGAAGGGTCAAGGTGTTCAGTGTGGTTGCAGGTGTACCAATAGCCACTGAAACTTTCACTAAGTTTTCACCACCTGCTAGTGCACTCATGAAGGATCAACTTATACACCCGATATTGCTTGATGTCTAAACCCGATGTTGCTTTATGTCTAATTCCAGTTGCATCCCCTTATTTAGTAGCCACTGATCCAGTTAATCCTTCAGGAGGTTTTTTTCATCCAAAAGATATGCCCAGTCCTTTTGAGTGGTGCGATTACATGGTAAAGAAAGCCGACGGAGCTCCGTTTAGATTAAATGGAGTCCTTTTCAATTGACAAGGGTTTCTTTTTTCCACTAAACCGCGTTTTTCCCAAATTTGAGTTGGTATTAATCTTACACCGAGGCACCGTGCAAGACATTATCAAATTGAAGAGCAAAATACTTCAACGTATTCACTGCAAACAAGAAATAGTTATGCCAAATTTATGTCAGTTCACTACAACAATAAGATGAACCAATTCTTCAATGACATCGGAGGTCAACAATGATGAAGAATCACAAAATGTTGAAAACATCACGGATAAGTGTTATTCTTTTTTTTTGACATGGAAATGTGTTATTCTTTTAACATGTGTATTCCTCTTATCATACTCCCGGTGGTTTCCTCTCCAAAGGAACCGGATCTGGCGATGAGACACTTCATGTTCCAACCTCAGGCCGCTCAATTTGTACGGAGGTCCAACGCACTGATTGACAACAGCAGCCACAAGCCAAAGAAGCTACATGTCTATCTCGTTGAGTGTTGCCCTGCTTTTCCATTTACTTTCCGCAAAGATAGTATCATCCTCACAGAAACGGCCTGTTTGGATGAATTATCCTCGTTGCTGGTGTCGACAGATGTTGCTTCCTATGCCTTAGGTCAATAGATGCTGCATGGTCTGGTGAATACTCACTGGAAGCTTGCATTCCTTGTGCAACATTTCACTCAGTAATTTGGCTTGTATTCCCTATTTATCCCACTCCTATGCTTACAAGTCGTTACGTTCAACAATCAACTGTTTCAACGTAGCAGCTGTTCCTGCTCATCACAATGTCACCAGTCAATTACTTATGAAGAGCCTCTGAGCCGACACGCTTTGAGGTCTGGTAGATAATGTTAATGTTTCATCAATAAGCTAACCCATTTAATTGCGTAAAATATTCTTCTATCTATTTTTTACTACAAGAAATTCCGTACTATCTAGCAAATCGGACCCCTGCCCACTAACTTATTCCTTATATCACTCTCACAAAAGGCTACTACAGCAGCAGTCCGAAGCTAAAAAGGAAAAACAGTAGCGGCCCAACGAAGGTCACCAACCGTTACAGACCGAATAGAAAAACAAAAAAATGGAACCATGGGGGCCCACTCGCTGCCAGCCGACTAGCGCCACCGGATTCTGGCCGCCTGGTCCGCCGCCAGGAGGCCACCACCATGGCCAGATACAACCACTCACCAACCGGATCTGGCCTCGACGCCGCGCCATTCTCTCCGTGATCTGGCCACCATGTTGCCACCCTGTGCCGGTAGCATATGGGCGGACTAGATCCGGCCTCATCGACGCTGTCGGTGTGTGAGCACACCTCCAAATGGGGGCCCGTCAAGGCTCCCTTGGGATAGGTTCGGGGAAGAACGGATTTGCTCGCGCGTTAGCGTAGATGATTGAAATGAGTAAGAACACGGGGAGTTATCCAGGTTCGGGCTGCAAGATACGTAACACCCTACGTCCTGCTGTGTGTGTATTCGAAAAAGAAGCCGCCCCTATTACATGGGGGTACCCCCTCCTTTTATAGGGCCAGGAGGGGAGTACTGTACAAGTACCCGGAGAGGTACCCGGGCACCCGGTGGGGGTCCGGTCCCTCCTGGAACATTCCGACACGATCCTGACACAAATCCGTTGCGGTCTCTGTCCCTTGGTTCGCGTTCCCAATCTCTCCCTTCTCATTGGCCGAGAGCCCTCCCGGCACCGTAGCCGCGTGGCTTCCCGAGACGCGGCGCACGGGGAAGCCGCGCGCACGTCCTGTCGGGCTGCGACGTCGCCAAAGGCACTCGAGTGCCGCATTAACTCGGGTGGTTGGGTCGCCGGAGGAAACTACCGCGAAGCTTCGTTCTCCCTCCGGCGCTCCCGCTCCTCCGGCTTTCGCGGACTCGTGGACTTCGTGGCTTCGTGGACTCCGTGGCTTCGTGGACTTCCCCGCCCTGCGGCCTTCGTCTTCGTTCGTGGGCCGAAAGCGGCCCACGCGCGGTTAGGGGGACCCCGATCCCCCTACACCGACGAGAGCCCCGGCCCCGATCGGCTGACCCGCGGGGTCGGAGCAGGGATTGGGGCCACCCGCCGGTGCCCGGCGCCGTTTGGGTCGCTCGGGCGTAGCTCTCGAAGGAATCGGAGCCGCTTGGGCTGCCGGGGCACGACTGCCCCGAGGCGTCGCGTCGCTTTGGTTCGCGTGTGGTGGGCCCGGCTGGCGTCCGCGCTCAAGTAGGGGGATGGCCGGTTGCCCACGGCACGTTTTCCACTTCGCCCTTCGCCTTCCGTCTTCTCAACTTCCTTCTTGCTGCCGCGCTCCCCTTCGCCTTCTTCTCCGCCGATCCGCGCTGCCGCTTCCGTCGCCGTCGCCGCTGCCGTCAAGATGGCCCGCGGAAGGTCCTCCCCCGCCGCAGCGGTTCACGCGCGCGCTCGCCGTCGGCGGATGCCCGCCAACGGCGCGGTTGCCCGACGCCAAGGTCGACATGTCGCGGCTTTCGCCCTTCTGCCGGTGGACGGTGATGGGGCGGTTCGCGTTGGGGGGCCTTTGCCGCCGCCGACCGGAGGGCTGGAGATCCTCCACTTCGTATCCTTCGTCATCGCCGGCGCCGTTCCCCCGCCTTCTCCGACTTCTTCCTGGAGGTGCTCCGGGAGTATGGGATCCGCATGGCGCACCTCACGCCGAACGCGGTCGCGGCGGCGGCCGTGTTCGCCCATTTGTGCGAGGGATTTGTGGGGGTGCAGCCGTGCTTCCCCATATTCCAACACTACTTCAAGATGACGCTTACCAACGCCTCGGAGGTGATCGGATGCGTGCGGCTGACCGCCCGGCCCGACGGCGGGTACATAGAGTACTCGCCCGGCAACAAGGTGGAGGCGTGGAAGAGGGCCTGGTTCGTGGTGCCGTACGAAAAGGACCTTCGTCGCCTCCGCGTCCCGCCGGTCCCGGCCCAACATTTGGCCGTCCGGGACGCCGTGCCCCGCCTTCCCGAGGGCATGATGCCGGTGGTCAACCGGATCGCGGCGCTCGCCGCGGCTGGCTCGACTCGCGCGGGGTGGTGCACGACTTCCTCGAGCGCAACATCGCGCCCCTTCGCCGGAGGTCGGTCCCGTCGTGGATGTACCGGGACTTCAACTTCGCCGGCCGCACTCGCACGGGGGCGGGCTCGGACCTGCCCGAGGCCGCGAGCGATACGCCTACTCCACGGCTGACCGGGAAGAAGTGGCCCGCCTCCTTCGCGTACCCGGAAGGTGCCGGGCCCCTTCATCGGTCGGCGAACAAGCGCGCCGTCCTGGACAGCATGCCCCGGCCGGGGCCGCTCGGGTTTCTTGACCCGATCCCGGCTCCCGCCCCTGGTCTCCGGGTACCGGGGTCGCACCTTCCTCCGGCCCGGGTGTGACGGCCGCCCACGGGGCGCCTCCGAAGCTCCGGGCGGTAGCCCCGGCGCTGCGAGGCCTGCTCCGAGCGCGCGGGACAAGGGCAAAGGCAAAGGTCTCCGTCGCCCTCCTCCTCCGACTCCTCCGGGCCCGCTGTCTTCCACGAAAGCGGGCCCGGCAGGCTCGCCGGCGCCGGTGACGGGGGCCGCTCCACGGGAGAAGTCCCCTGCAGCCGCACCGGTGCAAGCGGCCGGGTGGACGCGCGACGGGTAGGAAGCTTTCCTCTCTTTTTTACTTAAGCTGCGTGCCTGGTGTGCTGTACTTCGTCTCATCGTAGGCTGATGGTTGCGAAATGTGTTCTGATTTGCGTTGTTTGCGGGACTGTCCGGATCGAGCTGGACCCGGACCTGGTCCCTTTGGACCCCAAGGCGGCCGGTGCGGCTCCGGCGGCCGGAGCGGAGGACGGCGCGGGAGGGGCAACGAGTGCCCTTGAAGGGGTGGCCGCTGGTGCCCCCGAGGAAGAGGTCGCGAGACGGTCCCGCGGAGGTGGTCGCGAGCGCCGCCGGAGAGGAGGCCGCGGGCACTCCCGAGGGGGTGGCTGCCGGTGTCGCCGAAGAAGAGGCCGCGGGTGCCCCTGCCGGCGAGGAGGCTGCGGGCGCCCCTGCCGGAGAGGAGGACGCGGGTGCCTCTGCCGGGGCTGACCTTGGCCGGGTGTCACCTCCTCCGGCGGGGACGTGCCGGGTGCTTTCCCGATCGGCGCTGCCGGCGTCCGCCCGATCTTCCACTCCGCGGCCGGGTGCCGGCGCCGCCGGCCCTATAGTGCTGGAGGGGAATGACTCCCCTCCGCGCGTTCGGTCGGAGCCGGGAACGGTGGCTGGCGGAGACACGTCGTCGACCGCTGCCGCCGGTAGGGGCCGTGGGCGCGCTGGACGCGGCCGGAGCGGGTCACCTTCGGGTCGCTCCGGCGGCATGGGTCGCCGAGAAGATTGGCGATGTGCTCGGGGAGGCCACCCGGTCGCTTCTTGCCATGAAGGCGGCCGTGGAGGAGGCGGATGCGTCCCTGGAGGACCGGGAGGCCGCGCCGGCCGAGCGCGAGGCGGAGGTGGCGGAGGCACGGCGGGCCTTGGAGACGGCGGTGAAGCTGGCCCGGCAGCGGTACCGGCGCCGCATGGAGGAAATCCGGCGTGAGCTGGACCAAGCTGCTGGGATCGGCGACCGGGCCGCCGAGAAGCTGCGTGACGCGAAGGCCCGCGAGGCTGAAGCGTGAACCGCCTCCATAGCGTCCTGGAGCGGGAGCGTGCTGTGCAGCTCGCGGCGCGCAGTTGGAGGAGGCGGAGGCCCACATGGACCTCCGCGAGGCGGCCGTGACCCGTCGCGAGGTGACCGCGGCGGCTCGCGAGGAGGAGGCTGAAGGGCGTGCCGGCGCACTTGCCCTTCGGGAGGCTGCGGCCGGGCGAGCGGGAGCGGGCCGTCGGAGCGGCCGAGGCGAGGGTGCAGCGCGTTAGTGACTCCTTGGCCTCCCGGGAGGCGGCGCTTAGGGGACGCGAGGGCGCCCTGGCCTCCCGGGAGGAGCAGGTCCGGCTTCGTGAGAACGAGGCCGCCGTCCGGAAGGAAGCCTTGGAGACGGAGGCAGCCCGTCTCGCTCGGGCCGAGGAGCAGGTCCGCGGCATCGCCGACGGGTTGGCGCACCGCATCCGCGAGGAAACTCTCGCGAGGGCCCGGAAGGCCTTCGCCGTCGAGCTTAAGGCGATGGAGAAAAGCCGGGATGAGTACCGCCGGCAGGTCGAGCGGTTGGAGGCCCGCGCTGAAGAAGTCGGGTCGCGGCTCTTCCGCCGCGGCTGATGGCGATGACCTCCGACGGCAGCTCGCCGAGGAGCGGTCCCGGCTGAGGAATCCGAGCTTCGGCGCGTTGAGCTGAGCGAGCGGGCGACGGAGCTGGCCACGGCGGCGCGGACGCATGCGGAGATCGCTGCCGAGGTGCACCGGGCCGTTTCGTCGGCGCTATTCCAGGCGGGTTTGCCTCGTCTTCCGGAGCCCCTTGACCGCGGCGCGACTGGGTATGCCTTCGCCATGCGGGGGTGGTTGACTCTCCGAGCAGCCTGAACACCCGGGTGGCGGAGGTCCTGGAGGATGAGGGGCGGCGAACCATAGCCGCGGCCCTGGAAGAGGTGTTGGCGAACGCGCCGGTGCTGGTGCCCGGGTTCCCACTCCTAGCCGTGGTGAACGGCGACGTCCCTGCGGGTGATCACGCCACGGCTAAGGCGCAGGCTCGTGCCGTCGCTCGCGCCTTCGCGGAAAGCTTCAAGCGCGGCTAAGTGCTTGCTTCCCCCACCTGCGAGTGGTTTCCTGGCGCCTGTGCCCCCTTTTTTGTGTTTTTTGTCAAACCTGTGTTCCTGTATGTACAGCAGATATTTCAAGTTTAACTTATCGTTGTCAATGGAGAGTTTAAACCCGCTGTTTCGTTTGTTACGTGCGAATGTCCGCGTGCGTCGTGTAGTCGTAGGCCGTTCGGTGCTTCGCGGTGACGCTTTCAGCGCGACTCGAGGCGCCCGATCCTTAACCGGACGCAGCCTTCCGGCTTCCGACTAAGTCATAGACCTTTCTTACCCAACGGGGGAAACAAGGACTTCAACATGCATGACGGCGATCCTGCGAGAGGTAGGAAAAGAAGCGACGGGCGCTGTTTTTCATTTAGAACACGTTAGTACAAGTGCCGTGGCGGCCGTGGCCGTGGCGATAGGACTTTCGGGTACTACCCGGGACCATTGGCTACGAGAATATTCTAAGGGTAGAATTTCTTTAGGTGCTCAATGTTCCAAGCGCTTGGTTCCGGGTACCCGTCCTCCGACTCCAGCCGAACGGATCCCGGGCGGGTGACGGCGATGACGAGGAAGGGCCCTTCCCACATGGGAGTTAGCTTATCCTTGCCTTCACGCGTCCGAGCCCGTCGGAGGACAAGGTCTCCCGTTTGCAACTCCCGGGCGCACGCGCCGCTGGTGGTAGCGGCGCAAGCCCTGGAGGTACCTCGCGCTTCGCAGTAGTACTCGCCGTCTTGCCTCCTCGAGGAGGTCTATGTCGTCGTGCCGCCGGGTGCTTTGGTCGGCTTCGTCGAATGCGGCGACTCGGGGGCTATTGAACCGGATCTCCGTGGGTAGCACCGCCTCCGCACCGTACACGAGGAAGAAAGGCGTTTCGCTCGTGGCTCGACTCGCTGTGGTGCGCGGGGACCGGAGCACGGATTGGATCTCGGTTACCCACTTGGAGCCTTTCTTCTTCAACGGGTCAAATGATCTTGTTTTCAAACCCTTGAGGATTTCTCCGTTGGCGCGTTCGACTTGGCCGTTGCTCCGTGGGTGGGCTCTTGAGGCAAAGCAGATCCGGGTGCCGAGGGAGTCGCAGTATGCTGCGAATGCGTGGCTCGTGAACCGGGTCCCGTTGTCCGTGATAATCCGCTGCGGCACCCCGAATCTTGCGGTGACATTCTTCATGAATTTGACCACCGAGTTTTGGTCTATCTTTGTCACCGCCTCCGCTTCTACCCACTTCGTGAACTTGTCGATGGCCACATATAGCCACCTGTACCCACCCGGGCGGTCGGAAATGGCCCTACAATGTCCGGACCCCAAACCGCGAACGACCAGGATAGGGGAATTGTTTGAAGGGCTTGAGCGGGCAGGTGCGTACGCTGGCGTGAAGCGGCATGCCTTGCATTGTTGCACCAGCCTGGTGGCGTCCTGGAGGGCTGTCGGCCGGTAGTAACCCTGCCGAAAGGCTTTCCCGACCAGCGTGCGGGGAGCGTGGTGGCTGCCGCACTCGCCCTCGTGGATCTCAACGAGTATGTCGTTGCCTTCTTCCATCTTTACGCACTTCAGCAGAACACCATTGGCACTGCGCTTGTACAGCTCTGTCATCGACAACGGCGTATCGCTTGGCTTGGCGGGCTAGGCGTTCCGCGTCCGTGTCATCTTCCGGAAGGATGTCGTCCCGCAGGTACCCGAGGATGTCGTCCATCCAGCAGGTGTCCTGCGGCTCGTTGGCAAGCACTTCTTCGCTATTCTGCGTGTGCTGCAGATCCTGCGGGTGCGCTTGCGCTTTGTTGTTGCTTGTCCGGAGCTCGGTCGGCGTCGGAGGCCGAAGGGGATGACGGGATCTCCATGAACGTCCCGGGTGGGGTTGGAGCTCGAGTGGAGGCCACCCGGGATAGCTCGTCGGTAATGTGATTGTCGCCCCGAGGTACGTGAAGCACCTCGAGGCCGTTGAATTTCTTTTCCATCCGCCTAACCGCCGCAAGGTATGCAGCCATCTGCGGGTCGTTGCATTGGTACTCCTTGGATACCTGGTTGACGACAAGTTGCGAGTCTCCCTTGGCGAGGAGGCGCGTGACCCCGAGGTCGACCGCGATCCGCAACCCCGCCGGGAGAGCTTCGTATTCTGTCATGTTGTTGGTGCACCGGAAGTGTAGCTGGACTGCGTAGCGCAGTTCGTCGCCGGTCGGTGACAGCAGCAGCACCCCTGCTCCCGCACCGTTGAGGGTGAGGGAACCGTCGAAGAACATCGTCCGGTGGTCGCCGGGCGCGTCGTACTGCTGCACCCGGGTGCTAAGCTCTTCCCGTTCGATCTCCGGGGTGGGCGTCCACTCGGCGATGAACTCGGCTAGAGCCCGGCTCTTGATGATGTGTGTGCTTGAGGAAGGACAAGTCGAACTCCCCGAGCTCCACGGCCCACTTGGCCACTCGCCCGGTCGCTTCCCTGTTGCGCGAGTATGGTTTCCGGCGGTGCCGTAGTTACCACCCGGACGGGATGGCCTTGAAAGTAGTGCCGTAACTTCCGGGACACGATAAGTACTTGTGTAGAGCATCTTTTGGTACTGTGGGTACCGTGTCTTGGTATCCCGCAGGACTTCGGCGATGAAGTACACCGGGCGCTGAATGCGCCGGGTGCGAGGTTCTCGATTCCGGAAGGTCGCTCTCGCTCGTCGTGGGAGACGGGGCCGGAGCCCCGGGTGGTGCGGTGGTGACGCGATGTCTGTCGTCGAGGGCAGCTGGAGCGGATCCCGCCCCGCCCACAATGTGAGACGTGGTCGGAGCCGGAGCCCCGGGTGGGGTGGGATCAACGCGTCCAACCTTATCTTTCCGGTCGTGGTCCCTGCTTCGCCCAAATCATGCGACGAGGTCGGAGCCGGAGCCCCGGGTGAAGCCGGGGAGCCACGCCGTCCGCAGGAGTCGTTGCGGCTGGGGACCGCCCCGGGTGCCCCACCGGGCAGGCCGGAGCGGCCGCGTCGCGCGCCATGTCGTGAGCGAGAGCGTCCGTAGCCCCGGGTGCCCCGGCGCCTGCGAGCTGGTTGCGGGCGGAGCCCCGGGTCTGCTTGTCCCGCCGCCTTTGAGCCGTCAAGGCACCCGCGCTTGCTGGTTCGCCGAGAACCGCGAGGTGCCTGCTCTAGCCGCTCGACCACCGGGGCCGTGCCGACCACTTGCGGGTTAGCCGCTATGTACGAGGAACAGCGGTTCACCCGGTTCCGGGGCGACTAGAACGGGCGCGAGAAGACAGGTAGCGCTTGAGGTCTTGCAAGGCTTCATCGGCTTCCCGGGTCCATTCGAATTTGTCCGTCCTCTTCATCGGCTTGAAAAGCGGGAGAGCGCGCTCGCCTAAGCATGAAATGAATCGGCCAAGGGCCGCCATGCTCCCGGCTAGGCGTTGCACGTCCTTGAGCCGCCTTGGGGGCGGATTTCTTCGATGGCCCGGATCTTCTCGGGGTTTGCTTCGATCCCGCGGTGCGAGACCGGGAAGCCGAGTAGCTTCCCTGCTGGTACGCCGAGGACGCACTTCTCCGGGTTGAGCTTCACCCGGTTGCGGCGCAGATTGGAGAAGGTCTCCTCTAAGTCGAACAGGAGAGACGGTGCCTTGCGGCTCTTAATGACCAAGTCGTCGACGTACGCCCCCACGTTCCTCCCGATTTGCGAGTCCGGGATTAAGCGCATGGCTCGTTGGAACGTGGGGCCTGCGTTTTTAGGCCGAAGGGCATGCTTACATAGCAAAAGCTCCCTGCGGGAGTCATAAAAGCAGTCTTCTCCTCATCCTCCCTAGCCATACAGATTTGGTGGTACCCGGAGTACGCATCCAACATGCAAAGCAGGTCGCAGCCTACGGTGGAGTCTACTACGAGTCTATCCGGGGCAACGGGAACGGGTCCTTCGGGCAAGCCTTGTTCAGGTCGGTGTAGTCCACGCACATCCGCATCTTGCCGTTGTTCTTGGGCACGACCACGGGTTGGCGAGCCACGTCGGATGCGTGACTTCCCGGATGAACTTGGCCTCCGGTAGCCTCTTGACTTCAGCCCGGATGAAGTCCTCGCGCTCGGGGGCTTGGCGCCTCGCCCGCTGCTTCACGGGTCTTGCGGCGGGGTCGACCTTGAGTTGGTGCTCAATCACCCTCCCGGGTATGCCCGGCATGTCCGAAGGATGCCGGGCAAAGATGTCGCTGTTTGCTTGGAGGAAGGTGATGAGCGCGAGTTCCTATTTCGGGTCGAGGTCACCACCGATGGTGGCGGTCTTGTCCTCCGAGCCCCCGAGTGAGATCTTCTTGGTAGACACCTCCCCGGGAGCCGAAAGCTTTGCCCGCTTGGGGCCGGATTGCGCCGCGGACTTCTCCGGGGTGTCGCGCGCTCTCTTCATGCCGGTGTCCTCCTCTGCTGCCATTTCGGCCGCCAAGATGTCCTCGAGGCAAGCCATCGCCTTGACGGCATCCGCCCTTTCCACGATGACACCCTTCGGGCCCGGCATCTTCGGCGTGAGGAACGCGTGATGCGGGATAGCCATGAACTGGTTGATGCCGGGTCTCCCAATGATGGCGTTGTAGGGGAGGCCGATGTCTGCGACGTCGAAGAGGAGCTTCTCCGTGCGGAAATTGTCCGGGTGCCGAAGGTGACCGGGAGCTCAATCCTACCCAAGGGGCGGGAGCTACCCGGGAGCACGCCGACGAAAGGGCGCGAGGGCTGGAGCTCGGCACGCGCCCACTGCGAGAGAATCGTAGACCTTTGGGGTGATGAGGTTGAGGCTCGCGCCTCCGTCGATGAGGGTGCGCCCCACCTTCTTGTTGCGGATGGTGGGCGACACGACCAGGGGGATCTTCCCCTTGGTGTTGTCCGGACCCACCATGTCGCTCTTGTCGAAGGTGATGGGAACGTCCGCCCACTTCGAGCGGGGAGCCGCGGCCTTGCCCTCGGTGATTGCGAGGACCTCGCGGCGGAAACGCTTGGCCTCGCTTTTGGACGCGAAACTCGAGGAGCCCCCGCTGATCACGGCGATGGAGTCGTCCGCGCTTTGGTACGCCTCGACTTCCTCTTTCTCCTCCTCCTTCTCCTTCTCGGCCTTCTCGGCCGCCCGCCGCTCGTCGCGCCGTTTGATGCTCGCCTGGATGTAGCGGCACTCCGACTGGTCGTGGTCGTTGGTGCGGTGGAAGTAGCACGCGAAGGTCCCCGGGGACTTAGGCGGCGACTTGCCGGTACCCGCGGGAGGTGGGCGTCGCGCCCCCTTGGGGACGGGCCTCCGGCCGCGGCCACTTCTTCCGCCTTACGCTTGCGCGCGAGGTTCTTCTTCTGCTTCTTGGAGAGGGTGCCCCCGGACTTGGGAGAGGAGGTACCCGGGTTGGACTTTGCCGGCGGGTCGTGCCATGCTTGGGCTTCCTGGCGACGGGCGCATCCGTCGGCCAAGCGGAAGAGGTCCGTGACCGTCTCCGGCTGGTGTACGCCCGGTTCGCCCGGGATATCCTTGTCTCGAACGCCGTGGCGAAGGCGGAGAGCACCGGGAGGGGTCGATGCGCGGGATGGTGTTTCCTAGCGAGAAGGCCGAAGGTTCGCCCCCTACCGGCGCGCCAAATGTCGGTGGCTGCTGCGGCTGGCACGACGGTCCCGCTCGGCGCTTGGCCTGCGCCGTGTCCGGGAGCTTGCCTACTCCGGTGAGCCACTCCCTTGCTTGCTCTCCCCCGCCGATCCTGCCGGCGGGTTGTTGAGCATGGTCTTTACGGCGGTCGGGGTCGTCCCCCTCTTCCTCTCGGAAGAGGCGACGCGCGCTTGCACGCTCGGACGCGAGCGGCGTGACGGCTTGGGCGTGGCGGTCGGCGCCGCGCTGGTCTTCTCGCTGCCCGTTCGGCCGCCGAGGCGCCGGGACGATTGTCGTGGGCGGAGCGGCCCGCGCGATGACGGTCGCGGCGACGGCGCCCGTGGACGCCTGGCTGGAGACGCTATCCTCCGTCCGGGCGTGCCCGAAGATCTCTGCATGGTAGCAAAGCGAGGTTTCGCAGCGCAAAGCGAAATCTACGCGTCTTCCCCTTCCTGGCGCGCCAAATGTCGGTGTGTGAGCACACCTCCAAATGGGGGCCCGTCAAGGCTCCCTTGGGATAGGTTCGGGGAAGAACGGATTTGCTCGCGCGTTAGCGTAGATGATTGAAATGAGTAAGAACACGGGGAGTTATCCAGGTTCGGGCCGCAAGATGCGTAACACCCTACGTCCTGCTGTGTGTGTATTCGAAAAAGAAGCCGCCCCTATTACATGGGGGTACCCCCTCCTTTTATAGGGCCAGGAGGGGAGTACTCGTACAAGTACCCGGAGAGGTACCCGGGCACCCGGTGGGGGTCCGGTCCCTCCTGGAACATTCCGACACGATCCCGACACAAATCCGTTGCGGTCTCTGTCCCTTGGTTCGCGTTCCCAATCTCTCCCTTCTCATTGGCCGAGAGCCCTCCCGGCACCGTAGCCGCGTGGCTTCCCGAGACGCGGCGCACGGGGAAGCCGCGCGCACGTCCCGTCGGGCTGCGACGTCGCCACGAGCACTCGAGTGCCGCATTAACTCGGGTGGTTGGGTCGCCGGAGGAAACTACCGCGAAGCTTCGTTCTCCCTCCGGCGCTCCCGCTCCTCCGGCTTTCGCGGACTCGTGGACTTCGTGGCTTCGTGGACTCCGTGGCTTCGTGGACTTCCCCGCCCTGCGGCCTTCGTCTTCGTTCGTGGGCCGAAGCGGCCCACGCGCGGTTAGGGGGACCCCCGATCCCCCTACACCGACGGACGCCACGCCACGTCGTGCGCATCCGAGAGGTCAATTCGGTTGCCCCGTGCGAGAGGTCGCTCATGCAGGATCAGGTTGCAGACCACCGAGGCCGCCATTCCATCATTGTTGGCTACCTCGACATGCTCGCGCCTGTTGGGTGCTCGCCAAGGCCACGACATGCCGTACGGGGGTCAGATCTGGGCGTTGTGTGCTGTAGAGGGACCAGTTCCGGGCACCGCGCACCGCCTATCCACCTAGGCTACCGGAATCCGCCGCCTGCTTGGGCACTAGCTGCTCGAGGCCGTCTCCACCCGCCACCCATTCAAGGGCACCGGAACGAAGCTTCCGGGAAGAGGAAAGTTTGCGTTGGGGGAGGGGTCACCGGGGAGGGGCGATCAACGGCGGAAGTCCGGCAGGAGAACATGAGAGAGAGGGGCGATAGGGAAAGGAGAGAGAGGGATGGAGGGGTTTATTTATATGTTACTTCCTCCGTTTTTCTCTATGTTTGACCGTTATCTTATTCAAAATATTTTTAAATATGTAAAATTATAAGTTGTGTTTCAACTTCCATTGATGATTAAACAAACTATAACAAAATATTTGATTATTCTTAAACTTTTTTGAACAAGACGAATGGTTAAACGTAGTGAAAAAAATCAACGGCGTCAACAATTTAAAAACGGAGGAAGTATGAGCTAAGTGGGTTGGACTCTAATTTCGTGGCAGGCCTGTAAGTGGGCTGCCTCTACAAATATGCTTTTACTAGTTGATAACTCCGCGCGTTGCAGCGGGACTAAAAGAAATTAATTTTAAAATTATAATGTTGAACTAATTGTATTAATCTCTAACATCCATTCTTTATCTAAATAGTTGAAATTAATTATGATTTTTTTATCTAAATGGTTGAAATTAATTATGATGACGTGGCGCAACGTGGATAGAGAAATAGCCATTAAGACGTGTTAGTGGGTTGCATCTTTTATATATAAATAGATTTGTTGAGGCGGGTGACCTTTGGGTCGCCTCTAATCGGGCCACGTAACTATATTGCTTAATCATGCTTAATCAAGCTATTGTATACAAACTAGTTGGACCTGGTTAGTATTAAATAGATACTAATTTCTTTCTCTACTTCTTTGATTGTCTCAAAATTAGTGTCACTTTATAACTATCAAAATCTATCCACTTTATTTTGAGGAACTTAATTCATGTAACTAATACCATTAGGTACATCTTTCATACTATATATAGTACATATTTCACAATATGTATTATCATGCATTATATATTTTACATGGATGGACCATCATTTAATTAACGAGGGTATTGAGTAATTTAGATATTTTTATAGATGTTTAGTCTATTTGAATTGTTCCAAAGTTCCATAAGTTACAAACGCCATTGTATTTAATGCTAGCCAGTAGCAACCACTACAGTAATACAATATCATCTACATCCATTTGTAGCAAGAGACCAAAAAATGTGGTATGGCTTCAGTGGAACCTTGCACCCGGCCACTCGTAATGAGAACCAAGGCGCCATCCTCATATGATGGAGTTTTGTGGTGGGCTCCTCGGATTGTTTTTGCCAAAACATAAAATTTACATATAAATCCATAAGTAAGCCTCATGTATGGATTTTTTTTTTTGCCAATAGCATTGTGTACAGGTGCAACACACATCGATGCTTTGTTTGTAGGAAACTAATCACATGATGAATAGTTAGATTTATTTTTTATTCTGTTTTTTAATTTTTATTACCAAATGGCATGGTGAGTAATTTTTAAAACATAAATAGAAGGTGTTGTGGGTGAATACCTTCATACCTAGAGTCATGTACATAATTGTTTCTGTGCGAATAGCAATATGTACAGGTGGGACACCCATGGGTGCTTTTGTAGAAAACTAACCAGGTGAAGAGTGGTTGGAGTTATTTTTTATGCTGATTTCTATTATATACATTACCAGATGGCAGGTTTGGTAATTTTAATAACATACATAGAGTATTGTATATCTTCATAATAACAAAGGTGGGTAATTTTTCTTTTTGTTTTTTTCATCGGTTAATGTGGGTAATAACCCTGAGAGCGAATATGGTAGTTCTGTTTCTTGGTCAAATATATGAACATATTAAATATGATAATAATAAATTTTAGTATTTGACAACTATGATCAAAATTATATCTTTATACATTTAACTAACAATATCAATAAAACTAAATTATGGAACTACTACGAGATGTGTATCACTATGAAGTGTAGTCCATATTGAATATGATAATATTATTAAAACACGTCACCAATGGTAGAATTAAAAAACCAAAAAATAATGTACATTTATCTATCCATTATATTTTATATACAGTACACTATGCCGATACTGTTTATCTATCAAAACGACAGTTAAGTACACATCAAAAAACAAAAGTGATACCTGACTTCCGGTTTTTCTATACAACTAGAAAACTATAGGTAGTGGTTAAATATACAAAAATCAATAGACCAAAACTATATTCATATAGAAATCATACCTAAGGACAAAGATAATTGCTTAAGTCAACAAAACTAAGAATTGCTATGGAGCTCTACTCCTGATTGGCTCAGCACATAATCTGAGATAATAACTAAAAGTCACCTTTTGTTGAGAGCATCCTCATCAAGTGAATTGTCCATCAACACCTGTTAAACAAAATACAACATATTATATTATAACATGCTGATTTTTTGCTTGCAACAATAGGTATCTCAAGTATCAGAGAAATACTTTACACAATTCTATTGCCGGTGTGTATACCTGCTAACAATCCCATTCCATGAACTGGGGAAAGGGGAGGCTTATGGTTTGTTATATTGGTATTCTAGAGACATGTGTAATGTTTATCAGAACTCCAGTCCTATTGTACAAAACTATAGTGCTAAAACTTAGTGAGCTGTCTTTCGAGGCAAATAGAGTAGGGGAAGCCCGCACTTTTACTCATTTTTTTCATTAATAGAAAGGAAAACAAAAGGCTATTTACGTCAGGATTATTTTCAGACTGCACCAGTTTAGTGAGTTGTTTCAAACTAGCAAGTCTGCAACTAATATCACAACCATCACCTGGGAAACCATACATATGCAAAGGGTTCAATAAGTAACCCTTTGATGGACACATGATCTACAGCAATAATTCCTACAAACAGAAAATAGATAACAGGTTAGCAATGGTAACATCCAGGTAGAATAATAGATAACAGGTGTTAGGTAGGAACTCTTGGATCATCTCTACAAACCAAAATCTATCACAGGCATGCTTGGTATGAAAAATTCTGGACCATATTAAGAAACCAATTAAGTTCTGGTCATGCTACAAGGTACAGCCATGCCTAGCATGAAGAATGGCATTCCAATGAGCAGTTCATAGTAATGCTTTACACAACAATGAACAATGATCCGTATAAATATTTATAATGCAAGATTTTTTTGAGACGGTAGGAAATGATTCTTCAAGAGCAAGCTTGTCAAACTACCCGTGCCTTTTTAATAGTATATTGTTCTATCAATGAAATTACTAACGATGATTTTTTCATAAAATTAATAACCATGATTTCCTTCATATATTTAATACTATATTGCTCTATCAACGAAATTTACCATCAAAGATTAATTGAACCATCCCAGAGAACCAATATTTTTGTTTTATCTTCACTATCGTGGAAAATTTCGGGATGTATTTGTTTCTACTATTTATTTTCTCATCCATGCCTCTGAAAGTCAAATTGATTATTGGTCTCCAAAATAGAGAGATTTCTAAATTTGTCTCCTTTAATTAAAATCTCCACAAAATCTATTTTATTCATAAACGAAAGATGTCTTAACTTTAGTTACTTAACATAGATAGTTTTTATACAGCTGTAGTGATTGTTTACTTGTACAGCCTTTTTTTTAATTGTGCTCGTAAATACCTGAATGAAGATAGGATAATAAATATTATGATAATGGAGAGATACTAACCTAATGTTTTGTTACACTAAAAAAAGGGAAAAATGATGTTGTAACGACCCATTTTTCCAGAGCTTCTATTCGTTTCCTGCCATTTTAAGATACTTTTTTCTGAGCTCCCAAGCTGAATGTTCCCCATGTTCTATAGTACTATTACGTACAGGATGATATAACCTCTAGTATATATTTATCAAAGTTGTAAAAAAATAATATGGAACGGTATCGCTTGATCAAATCAATTTGCTAATTGAGACAATTCAAACTGCTCAAGATCTTATTTCATATATTTTTTTGACAAATAGCCATACTTTCTTCTATGTGTAACTATTTTGATACGTCCTCAAAATCCATCAATTGAAAGATTTATATGCTGTACAAATTCCAATCTCAATCGTAGATAGATCCTTGCTAGTGTTGCACCATCTGACAATAGCGACCTATGCTGCCGTCTTATAACTATGCGGCCATCTTATGTCTCTTTTGTGTGTCTAATTGCACCAACAAGCAGCAGACTTGCAATCTTTGTTGCTCTAGCAACCAGGAGATGTAAAATCCCTGATTTTGTGCTATGCCGCTGGCCACATAATAGAACTGATGTTGGTTTGGATTCATAGTTTCACATTTGGGAACAAGACATATTCTTATTCGGTACGGGGGATGTCTAATATGGAAGAGGAAGAGATCATACCAAATGACACTCGGAAAATAAATCAATTATCAAGGGTATTTTGGGACAACAAAATTATAATGGCAATGGTGGGTAATTCTTTCTTCTTTTTTTCTCTGATTAACGTGGGAATTTGTAGGCCTTGAGAACGAATCTGGTGGCTCCATTTCTCAGCATGACAGCATTTGTTGTCAGAAGCCTAGTTGTGGATGCACGGCGAGCCCATCTTCAAATTGATGAGAAATTAACTCCAAGAAAAATGAGGGAACCAGTAGGTCACCCGTGATCCTAACAAAATCCGAGTTCGATAGTACTGGAGCAGGCACTGATCTGTGGGCCATACGCTACCTCGGCCACTATCACCGCTCCAGTCACCGAGTAGAGCAGCGCCTGTATAGCCACGTAACGTCGATTATGAGAAGGAGGATCCTGGGAAGTCGTTTGGGCCCCTCCTATTCGTCTCCCTTGCCAGCGAGCTGCAGGTGAATTCCCAGCGACCCTAGGGCCGACGCGGCGACGTTGCACCAGACCAAGTAATTGAATTCATCTTCGAGATCATTAGCATCAGATTATTAGTATACGTAGTTTATGTACAACGAGTCCTGGGCAATGGTATTCAGTAAGGGAGATTGCAGTATGGATGGACCATCATTTATGTAATGAGGGTGTTGAGTAATTTTAAAAATCTTATAGATGTTTAGTCTATTTGAGTTGTACAAAGTTACATAATAAAAGTTACAATCGACATTGTACTTGATCCTAGCCAATAACAATCACTACAATAATACAATATCATCATCACCCATTTGTAGCAAGTGGACGTAGATGTCGTATGACTTGAGTGAAACTCTACACCCGGCCACCCATAATAAGAACTAAGATGACATCCTCATATGATGGACTTTTGTGGTGGGACCTTGGACTGTTTTTGCCAAAAAAAAATAAAATTTTCAGATGAATGCATGAGTGAGTGTCGTGTAGACTTTCTTTTGTGAATAGCATTGTATTCATTACCAAATGATTTTTTGTGAACCTTGCACCTGGCCACCCATAATGATTTTTTATTATATTTATTACCAAATGGCATATTGGGTAATTTTAAAACATAAATAGGAGGCATTGTGGGCTAATACCTTCATATCTAGTGTCAGGTAGAGGTGGGAACCCCATCGGTGCTTTTGTAGGAAACTACCCACATGCGGAATGGTTAGAGTAATTCTTTTATTCTGATTTTTATTATATATGTTACCAAATGGCATGGTGGGTAATTTTAATAGGATAAAAGGGACATTCTAGACCTTCGTAATGGCAGTAGTGGGTAATTTTTCTTTTCCTTTTTTTCTTCCATTAACTTGAGAATTTATAGACCTTGAGAGCGAACGTGGTAGCTCCGTTTCTTGGTCAAATATATACATATATATAATATAGTAGATAAGTCACACTTGGTTATTGTCCACTAGATACCCTCTTCCACATGTGTGCTGGATGATTAACGATGTTAAAATGAGTCTACAATACTCCAAATGTGTGCTCAATATCTTTCCATGCTCCTTCTTGTACCCTTGCCAACCTTTTATTGCTATCAATCCGAGGAGCCGGCATTGTCTTAACAATGGCAGCCCACTATTGATATATAAAAATAAACCGATAGAAATAACCAGTATTTTATCCTTTTCCATTAACAGTAAAATCCACATTAGGCACTTCATCCTACAAAGTTTGTATAAACAATGTTGACTGATTCAGTATGTTGATCTCATTGTTAGTGCTAGTGACACCAAAGTAGGCATGCCATATCAAAACATCATGTGAAGCCATCACCTCAAGAATCATCGTGTGTGTCCCTTTGGATCACCAAGGGTGAATTGTCCTCTCCATGCAGTGGGACAACTTTTTCACTGCCAGTGCATATAATCAATGGTATCCAGCATCAATGGTATCCGGTCGGGTAAATGAGCTTTGTAAGTGTGGTCTTGTGTTTAATTCTTGTTTGTGGCAATTAATTTAAGTATTGTTTTGGTGCACTAGTTGATAGATGAACTCCAAATAAAAGATAAGAAATGTTTAAAATATTTCTAAACTAAATTAATATATATATATATATAAACAAGAAAAATATAAATTTAAGTGTTATTTAAACCATCACTGTATTGTGGGCTGGCTCATGACGAATTCATTAAACTGTCACTATATTATGGGCTTAATATCCACTATTGCAAATCTGTGATGGATTTCTAAACCGTCACCTGTGATCCGTCATAGAATAAATAGTTTCTTGTAGTGATGCCAGCGAAGCCTCGAGACACGTTAATCTGCAACATATATGCTCAATTTACTCACCTGTAGGAGGTCGATGATACTCTGGCCCGAACATATGAATCACCAAATGTGCAAGCTTTGTGAGCCACTCCATTGTTGTTCTTAGAGATGGCAACCGGTACAAACCCATCGGGTTTTAGTCACCCTACCCATACTTGTGTTGTTGCCAATCCACAGGTTCTCGTCAAGTGCATCTGCAGGGGTTCCATATTCTAACATACCGGTTGGTGCCGTACACTTTTTCAATTTTGAGTGGGCTTGTCTTTAATTTTCATCTGTCCTTTGAGTGAAATATGGAGACCAGTCACCTAGAGCAGTCACGATCCATAGGAACATTGACCTTCCCATCTGAAATCTTGTGCGAAATATCTTGTTTATGTACAAAGGGGCATCACAAAAGTATTCTAACGACAGCTCACGATCCCTCTGTATGTGATGCGGGGGCTTGCCCGATCTTCTCGTCGTAGGATCGAGGGATAACTTGACCCGTGCAACCTGACGAACCGATGGCACCAACAGCTGCTAGAACAGCCACCTGTGACAAAAGATTTCGCCCAACCACACGCTCTGGTCGATGCCTACCCGAACCACGCAAAGGTGAGGCAAAGCTCTTGCAAATCACAAGGAAACACAAGAACAAATGGTAGAGAAAACTCCCAATCCTCAAGGGGGCAACAAAGGCACAACCCTAAGGATAAGAGCACTTGGCTTCTCTATTTTTCTGAGTTCAATTCGTGGTTAGGGTTTCCAGCAGGTGTACAAGTGCTATTTATACTAGGAACACCCCTCCTAGCTGGGTTTGGGCCTTTCGAAACAGGCCCGACACGAAAATGCTAAGTCTGCTGCGAGTTTGTTCCTTTTTATTCAGATCGGACAAGCCCAAACTGGCAAAAGGAACACAACGGTTTGTTCCTTTTTATTCAGATCGGACAAGCCCAAACTGGCAAAAAGGAACACAACGCGATACAAAGGGTCTGTAGCAGTCTCCACTAAAATGAGCATAACTCTCTACTCACGAGTCCAATGGATGCACCGTTTGTTGCATATGAAAGTAGACTTCAAGAGCTTTCTGTCCATCTATAATACTTGGGGTTGCTCCAATCAGGATGGTACAGAATTTACCGCGAAGATGGAAGTCAAAATCTGTGCATTAACGCATCAACTTGAATTTCCTCCATTGGGTCTCTTTGCCTTCAAGTGCTCAACCCGTGCCTTTGTCTTGTGATTCAAACCTGAGAACAAGTAATGTACTTCCATTAGGCATTACATGATTCTTATGAAATTCAAGTTCACAATCATTAAGGAAAAGTTTCACCTCATGTTGTATTTGTTTGGCTTTGGCCCGGGTCATTGGCTTCTCGTAAGTGTAGTTGTGAAGCTGACGGTCTTGCTCAATATCTGACAATGGAGGGATGTCCTCATCATCCTCCCCTTCTTCAAAAAGAGTCGACCTCGACTCTGATTGCTCATGACCGTGGTACGGAGACAAGTCAGCAACATTGAAGGTGTTGCTCGCTGCATATTCATCTCCCGGAAGCTCAATCTTGTATGCATTGTCATTTATTCTATCAAGAACCTTGAATGGGCCATCACCTCGAGGCAGCAACTTGGACTTGCGTTTCTCTGGAAATCTGTCTTTCCGAAGATGGACCCAAACATAATCACCAGGCTCAAAGATCATCTTCTTGCGATTCTTGTTTGCCTTTGCAGCATAGTATCTTGACTTCTTCTCGATCTCTTGTTTGGTCTTCTTGTGGATTTGCTTAACATAATCAGCCCTCTTGGAGGCCTCCATATTTGCACGCTCTTGAAGTGGAAGTGGCAGCAAGTCAAGTGGTGTTATTGGTTTGAAACCATACACAACTTCAAATGGGCACATTTGTGTTGTCGAGTGGACTGCCCTATTGTATGCAAACTCAACATGGGGCAAGCAGTCCTCCCACTCCTTGAGATTCTTCTTTATCATTGTCCGTAGCAGCATGGACAATGTGCGGTTCACCACCTCCGTCTGTCCATCAGTTTGTGGGTGA
>JAUNZO010002530.1:0-16709 GCA_031894775.1 Chloris gayana | reverse complement strand
TATAGATTTTTGCCAAATGGCTGCATTCCATGTTCCATCCATGAGCTCCGTGTTTACGATTTTCTATATTACTATGTGCGGAGAAAAACCAATAATTGGTGCTGACTAGTAAGGACAGAAGATGCCAATAATCCCAAATAACAAATAGAATACGCTTCAAACGCCGCAATTGTCCAGTTACCTACCCTATTCTGACCACAAAATCATGTAGCAGCCGCAGGCAAGGATACTTGAAGCAAATTGTTTGATAGTGAGAGGTGTATAAACTATGTTATCATTTTGATCCAGAGTTTCTCTGACAAATCAAACAAATACAAATAAATGAGAAACATAGCGTAGTGGTTTGACAGGCACCATACTGCCAGGTGAGAAGTAGAGATTGGCATAGACAGCACTCCATGGAAGTGATCCGTTCCGCATTGACGTATCTGTCCACATCGACAGATGCAGAATTATTAATTGTTTCCTCTTCTCAAGCTTTAGCAGCCATTCGGGTTTTGACTGAGACTAACACATATATCCTGACGAAATGCCACGTGTAGTTATTTAGTTTGAATTTACTTTTCTCGCAATATTGCCCATGCACGCAAGACGCAATGCTATATAAAGCGCCTCACGGTACTTTACCAGTCATCCAAACATCCCTCCTCTCCCTCGATCAACAGCACACTAGCTACCTGAGCAATATAATTATAGTGCCGATCGAAGCAAACTAGCAATGGCGGAGTGCTCCAAAACCCTTGCAGCATTGCTCATTAGCACGCTGGCGCTGGTGGCTCCTCTACTTGTCATGGCCACCGACCCGGATCCTCTTCAGGACTTTTGTGTTGCCGATCTGAACGGCGTGCCCTCGGTGAATGGGTACCCGTGCAAGCCGCCCTCATCGGCCGGTGACGAGTTCCTGTTCTCGTCTAGGGCAACAAAGGGAGGTGACCCGACATCCAACCCGAACGGGTCCAACGTAACGGAGCTGGACGTGACCCACTGGCCTGGCGTGAACACACTGGGCGTGTCCATGAACCGGGTGGACTTCGCGGCCGGCGGCACGAACCCGCCGCACATCCACCCGCGCGCCACAGAGGTGGGGCTGGTGACCCGCGGTGAGCTCCTCGTCGGCATCATCGGCAGCCTCCAGTCCGGCAACCGGTACTACTCCAGAGTGCTCAAAGCCGGGGAGACCTTCGTCATCCCGAGGGGGCTCATGCACTTCCAGTTCAATGTCGGCAAGGAAGAGGCCAGCATGGTCGTGTCGTTCAACAGCCAGAACCCTGGTATCGTCTTCGTGCCGCTCACCTTGTTCGGATCGTCGCCACCCATCCCCACGCCCGTGCTGGCCAAGGCGCTCCGGGTGGATGCCGAGGTTGTTGATCTCATCAAGTCCAAATTCACAGGTGGGTATTAAACGAGTGAGCAGCTATTCGTGATTGGTTTGCATGCTAAATAATGTCACTTTCAGAATTGTGGGACTATATGCTCTGATTAAGGAATTGTATGATAATATAGAATAAAGTTAAAACGGTCACGAGGCTTAGTACCTCAGATCTAGTCATTGATCATTTCAGATATACCGTCTCTGTAAATAATAAATAAAGGAAATAATATATATGCAGCTTTTGAATTATTTCACCACCATATATGAATTCCAATGCTCCATATATTCATGATGTGTAAGTTATGTTATTTTCTCATTCACTGTTCCAAACTGTCCTATAATTTGTACTGTTCCAAACTCAGAAATAATATGACGGTATATTCTCAAAAAAATAATAATATGACGTCACTGTCTGCACAACAAATTGCCGGATTCGAAGACCATAGCCGTGAATCCCACATACTAGTTCAGAAATAATATGACGGCACTGTCTACGCAACTAATTGCCGGATTCGAAGATTCCATACTAGTTGAGAAAAATGAAAATCTTCTGAAGATGGACAGTTGGTGGCATAATCTTGCATCTTAAAATTAGTCAAGCAATTGAACCAACATCGAACGAACACTCCATCGCGCCATCATCATATCTCGGGACGTCCAGTCTCTATCTTTTCGCCCTCTAGCAGAAGCAGCATCGTCTTCCCCGGGCCGGCACGCAGGAACTTCACGAACTCGTCCATGTTCTGGTTGGAGCTGCCGCCCGGCGTCACCGCCGCGCGAGCCTTGTTCCTCCACTTCCCCGCCGCGTCACGAAGAGCAGACGCGCTGCCGCCAGCGCCAGCCTCCTCCTCCATAACCGCTCGCACGCAACGCTTGACCTCGCCGCGTAGGACAATGCCCGCGTCCACGTCGCGGCGCGCGCGCAAGCCGGCGGCCCAGGTGCGCTCGATGTTCAGCGCGTTCGTGGGCTGGTCGGTCCACAGGCCCATCGCCACCATGGGCACGCCGAAGCTGAGCGCCTCCAGCGTCGAGTTCCAGCCGCAGTGCGTGACGAAGCAGCCCACGGCGGGGTGGGCCAGCACCACCAGCTGCGGGCTCCAGCGAACGATCAGAGCAGCGCCCGATGACGTGGCCTCGTCCAGTATGCCACGTGGGACCTGCGCCTCCTCGGTAGCTCGGACCACCCACAGGAAGGGCTTGCCGACGGCGAGGAGGCCGGAGGCAAGCTCCTCCGTCCGGGCGGCGTCGAGGGAGGCGAAGCTGCCAAAGGAAATGTAGACGATGCAGGCGTCGTCCGGGTTGAGGAGGTTGGCGCCGTAGCTGATGTGGCCGGCGGCAGTGTCAGCGTGGCGTAGCGGCACACAGGGTCCGATGGCACGGGCTTTCATGTGTTTTGTCAGCCCACCCAAAACCTATGCGCCCAACAAATTAAACAATATGATTAATTAGGACGTTTATGGAATCGGTTCTAATAATACGAGTTGTACGTATTGTTGCTGGCTTTATCAGTGTGAAGGCATTTTCTCAACCTAGGCAAATTTAAATATACCACGAAGTTTGAAAGCATGAGGAAAATTAATAAACAAAGCAAATTTTAACTCATCTTACTCTCCAGCTCGTCAAACGAGTTGAACAGCACCCAATCATCCTTTCCTACATGTGCAAACTGATTGAGCGCGAGCTCCGAGATCATCGGGTACGGTCCGTCGTCGAAAACGAACGACGGGAACTCCGCCCGCTCCATCTCCGGCAAGCCTTCTATCCCCTCGCTCTTCGCCACGCAATCTCCGTCCACCGTTAACGGCGGCACGGCGAGCCTCCCTGGCCGACGTAGTGGTAAACCGCGCTCACGGCGCACGACTGCGTGGAGAAGGGCACCGCCGGAATGCCCATCTGCGCCGCCACCGGCGGCACGCACCGCTCGAACGAGTCGTACACGATGCACGTGAACGGCGCGGGCGACAAGGCGCGTGCCTCCACGAGCGCCGCCAGCGACGCCGACGCGGCGGCGCCCTGCTTCTCGAGGTACTCGCCGACGCTGGCGGCCGACGCGAAGCCGCCGTCGTCGTGCCCGTCGGAGATGGTCTCCACCGTCGCCGGCGCCGCGTCCACGTTCGCCGTGCGCGCGACGAAGCGGGTGGTGACGAACGTGGTGACCACGCCCTTGGACGCCAGGGCCTTGGCGAAATGCAGCATGGGGTTCATGTGGCCCTGGCCGGGGAAGGGCACGACGAGGACATGCGCCGCCATAGTGGTGGTTTCTTGGGAGAAGGACGGAATGCAATTTGGTATGTAGAAGTGTTGCAACGTGTGTTACCTGGGTTGAGTTGATCATCTCAGCATGATCATCCTGATATATACATCATGTGACGGAATTTCCTTTTTTTCTGCGCCAACAGTTGTTACGCAGTAACTCATGTCTATAAAATCCATGGGAAATACATGCATGAATATGTACCGGGATTCTGTATATGAAATGCATGTAGACTTCAATTTCTATATATGTTAACTGTCATATTCTGCATCTGACCGTGCTTGACTTGGAAATTCAAAAACGTGTCAAATATATGTGAACATGTACCAGGATTTGGAGTTGTATGTCCAGTACGAGCTACGAAATTTTGAATATCATTTTTCCTCCTCTTGAATCGACTGATTTGTACTAGAATTTGTGTTATTATTTATATTTATAGGGTTACGTAGAATGTAGATAGAGAAAAAAAAGCTTCTAATATAGAGATTATAGAAAAATATTTTTTGCACTGTTTCACTTTGGTCTAGTGATATTGGATATTGATTGAAAATATCCTAAGCTTTTAATCAACAAGAAATTAACAAACGATTGAATATATAGATATAGATAAGATAAGACTGCCAAGACATACAGTATATGAATGTAGTAACAACGCTTACCTGTAGAAGCGAAGCATTTTGGGAGTAATTAATGCTGCCAACATGTCGGTGTGTTCAGATACCATGGCATGCATATGCATAGCACCTCCGAAAGCATGCAGCAGATAGAAAAAAGAAAAGGCACGCAACAGGTATGGATGCGGCTTCTCTCCTCCCCTCCTCTCTCCCATGCATACTCCCGATGATTTGGCATAGTTTGATTCGATCAGTTTTTATCTATGGACGCAGCCTAACGGAGTACTCGTTAGCAGCAGTTTTTGTTTAGCGAAAATAAGGAAGGGAGAAGAATCTGTAATTTTCAGAGATCACAAAAAATTGATAGATTACTTTAATCATCCAAAAAATAATATATTAACCAATTTAAACTAATCATAGAGTTATCGGGCTCGCGCCAGGATAAAACGCCCAGGGCCTCTGATGCTTGTTTTTCACACTAATACCAACATTTTGTCTTCGAGTGGTGTGCATAGAGCGCGGAACAATGCGAGGCCCCCGAAGCGAAGGAGGCATCACGGGGCGAGGCCAGGGAGGCCTAAGGACAGAGCTAGGCCCCAAACCTAGAGGCCCGTGCCCCACGAAGCTATCATCTGGCGAGGCGAAGCGAAGGGCGAGAGTGCGTCCCAGACTCAGCTAAGCGGCCAGCTAAGTCGTGAGTAACGCGGTTTCATCCGGCTTACCCGGAGTACCCCTGAGAGTTACCGCCTCTCAGTAGAGTTGAGGCGGTTGGCTAGGGCTAGAATGGTCCTATAAAATATGGCTCCATGGACTATAAAGGGAGCCCAAGGATCATCTGTAAACACACATATAATCAGCAAGTTAACTTCGCTTATACTAAGAGTTGTTGTCTTGCCATTCTGTTCTTTCATACTTCGCATTTTCTGTTCCTTATGTTCGGTGTGTTAAGTTAGTATTACCCTCGCTGCTTAGCACACCAATAAAAAAAATAAAAAAGCCTAATCATAAAGAAAAAACAAAAAAGAAAAGAAAACTAACAGTGAACTTGGACAAATCTGAGAGTTTTTCCGGTTTCTTATTTTTCTTTAACAGAGCTTGTAGTCATAAAGTTCAAGGATAGTTGCTCTTTTTTTCTTAGGGTGTGTTTGCCACAGCTTATTGAGCTGCTAATTGAAAGTGCTTATACTCAATAAGCAGTTTAAAGCGCCAAACGGTAAAATAGCAAAATGCTTATGAGGTATAAGCACCTATAAGCACTTTGTCATTTTATACTACACATAAGCACTTTAAGCAAAGCAGTAAAACGTAGTTTATAGTGCTTATGTGTGAGAATAAGCAGTTTTGATGAATAAGTATAAGCAGTTTTACCAAAAGGGTTGACTGTTTATGCTATATAAGCACTATAAGCAGTTTTGATAGAATAAGCACTATAAGCAGTATAAGCACTTTGTGCATAAGCCGTGCCAAACACACCCTTAATATTCATTCATCATTCGGTGATGGAAAATATAAAATAGGAAGGATAGATAATGGATACATGTCCTCCGTTGGGTTGGGTTCTCAAAGGAAAAAGGTGATCCAATCAAATTATGCCACATAATCAGGAGTATGCATAGAAGCCGCGTCCAACAGGTATAGGTATGGCCACGTGGTGACTCCTAATGCACCATTTCTCCTTTTTTTATAATATAAAAGATACATAACATTGTGTATACTTCCTCCATTCTTTTTTTAATGACCATAGGACAAGGAATGTAGTTCAAAAACAAAGTAATCTTCTTCACAAAAAGAAGAACTAATTTTCTTATCCTAATGTAAAGAAAAAAAACAGAGGGAGTATTCTAGAGAGAAAAGAAACACATATAACACGCCTTAAGGCTAAGATGGATTCAGCTAACAATGGTAAGTGCCCGGAACACAACACATGGTAAGCGCCCGGAACACAACACAACTTGTGATCAGCGCGAAGAAATGTGCTCTTCCGATAGGAACATGATCAAACAAATATAAAGTTTGTCTTTTTGTAGAAAAACTATAACTAAACATAAAGCTTGTCTTTTTGCAAGAAAAAATATAAATTTTGTTAAAACGGATGATATATTTTGCTCGGAGGGATGGAGCAAATGTGGTGTTACTATATCCTTCAAGTGATAAACCAATGTACTACCACCAATTATAACTTATTGGGTGTTACCATCAAAGTTGTAATTTTGAGAGCTCATGGCACATTGCAAGGAATACCTCACAACGAATTATATCGAAGGTCAAAGATCCACTCATGTGTTAGGACTTGTATAATTACACCAATATAGTCAATTTTTTAGCCCACCTTAGCAAAAGAAAAAAATCTTTGTTTCGATTCAGTAAAAAATAATGAAGAAACTTTCAGAGGCATACCTTACTATTCCATTAATGAATGCCCTTCTTAGCAAAGCTTGACCTGAAAATTCGTAAACATGTGAACATACAGAGTAGTGAAGCTTAGTGATGCTTGGGGGTGGGGGGGCATTGGCCCCATCGGGCACACTAAATGATCAATGTTTTTCTTGTGTTCTTCAGGGATTTGGGCAAAAAAATTAGTGAGGCTGCGCATCGTGATTTCACACTTATTTCCTACATGTACCACATGATTTCAAATTTAAAACGGCAATTATGACTACATACTAGATATAAGCTTATCACTATGAAAGAAGCAATATACTCCAGCGTTCTTAAATTATTGTCATTGTAATTTTTAAAGTTACGTTTGGTCACTTTTCCTATTCAAACAGTTTTAATACTATCATTATTTCGTTATAATATATTTTATCACTAAAGAAAATTAAAATATACTAAATATAGAAAGACAACCATTTTCTTTCTTAAAACGAGAACCTTTTTAAATAAATCTTATGATGAACTCTTATTGCCATCTACATGGTAAACGAATCAAGTTGAAATGCATTCATGACCAGAAATTGAAGTAAGATCCGATCTTAAATTAAAGTTGCTGCTCAAAACAGAACTGGGAAGATTGAATAAGAAATCCAGAAATCTACATCTACACATAGTAGAGTAGAACGACTTCGAAGTTCGAATAGAAGCATCATCACATCTCGGGCCCTGCGGGTTCGCTGCCCTCCAGAACCATGGTCTTCCATTTCTCCGCCGCAGAGCCAGCTCGCACAAACTCCACGAACTCGTCCAAGTTTCGATCAGAGCTGCCGCCGGGCGCCAGGGCCTTGCGAGCCTCGTCCCTCCACTTCCCGGCAGCCTCGCGCACAACACGCGCGCCCCCGCCGTCGCCCATGACGGCGCGGACGCAGCGCTCGACCTCGCCGCGCAGGACCATTCCCGTGTCCGCGTCGCTGGCCGTGCGCACGCCGGCAGCCCAGGCCCGCTCGACGTTGCGCGCGTTCATGGGCTGGTCGGTCCACAGGCCCATCGCCACCATGGGCACGCCGAAGCTGAGCGCCTCCAGCGTCGAGTTCCAGCCACAGTGCGTGACGAAGCAGCCCACGGCGGTGTGGGCCAGCACCTCCAGCTGCGGGCTCCAGCGCGTGATCAGCACGGTGCCCGATGACGTGGCATCGTCGAGGAGGCGGTGCGGGAGGTTGGACTCATCGCCGGCCCTGACCACCCACAGGAAGGGGTTGCCGGCGGCGAGGAGGCCACGGGCGAGCTCCTCGTTCTGGGCGGCGCCGAGCGACACGAAGCTGCCGAAGGAGACGTAGGCCACGGAACCCGGGGGTTTGGTGTCCAGCCACTTGATGCAGGCGTCCTCCGGGTTCAGCAGGTTGGCGCCGTAGGTGATGCGGCCGGTGACAGCAGTGGGGATTGGAATGCACGGCCCGATGGCTCGGGCTTTCATGTGGTTTCTCAGTCCAGCCAAGACCTAGGCACAGCCACAAAATGATTATTAATGTCGACAAGTGATCCAAACTAAAATACCTATAGTTTTGTAATTAAGGTGAATACCATAAACCTGAGACCAAAATACGTTTGTTTGTATATGTTGATGATTATCATTTGGTACACTAGTAATACGAAACATGGAATGCAGGATCTTTAGAAAAGACAAACATTCAGTGCGTCATTTCTAAGACCTTAATCAAAGGACTTTAAGAAAATGCTTGTCTATGAAAACGTCAAGCATAATGTCATCTTCAAACATGGCAAACTGTTATAAGGGTGGACTACCAACCAAATAAGCTTTTACAAATGCTTAACTCTAAAATCTAGCGTGCACTTTCAAAGATGTCATTCATGGTAAACTTTTGAATGAAATTTCCTATTTACAAATTTAAGGAACTACTACAACAAAGAAATTTAACTGACTACAACAAATACGTGACAAAGTTTGAAGCATGGCTGAACAAAATATTCCAAATCTTACCTCACTCTCGAGTTCCTCAAACGAGTTGAAGAGCACCCAGTCATCCTTCCCCTCACGAGCGAACTGGTTGAGCGCGAGTTCGGCAAGCACCGGGTACGGCCCGGGTCCAAACGCGAACGACGGGAACTCCGACCTCTTCATTTCCGGCAGTCCCTCAAACGCCACGCTCCTCTCGCCGCCGCGATTCTCCGGTGGTGGCACGGCGAGCATCCCCTTGCCGACGTAGTGGTAGACGGCGCTGACGGCGCACGACTGCGTGGAGAACGGCACGGCGGGGAGGCCGGCCCGCCGCGCCACGGGAAGCACCCACTGCTCGTACGAGTCGTACACGATGCAGGTGAACGGCGGCGACTCCGACGAGGCGGCGGCGCGCGCCTCGATGAGCCCCGCCAGCGACGCCGACGCGGCGGCGGTCTGCTTCGCGACGTACTCGCCGACGCTGGCGGCCGACGCGAAGCCGCCCTCGTCGTGCCCGTCGGAGATGGCCGCCACCATCGCCGGCGCCGCGTCGACGCCGGCCGTGCGCGCGATGAAGTGGGTGGTGACCAGCGTGGTGGCCACGCCCTTGGACGCCAGCGCCTTGGCGAGCTGGACCATGGGGTTCATGTGGCCCTGGCCGGGGAAGGGGACGACGAGGACGTGCGCCGCCATGGCTGGGAACTACTAGGTTGCAACAAACGGGGGGCGATAGAGTTCTAGAGAAATGTTGCAACACGTTAGTCTGGGTGACCAAGCACTTGATATAACATGTGACGGCAAGCAAGCTTGCTGAATGCGTCTCTGTTCCACTTATCCTCGCTAGCGACAATTGTTTCTGTTTCGGCATATGCACCATGACAAAGATGTAACTCCAGTCTCCAGAACATAAGATCCATGCTACATCCAAACAAAGCTTCCCTGCAAAGCAATGCATGAGCATCATCAGCTGTATCATTCTGTTGTGCAATGCTTGACTACAGACTTAAAATGAATTCGTAATATGTATCTCAGTGAGAGATTTCTGTATGCACGGTAAAATACCAGCAAAAATTCCGAAGACAGACACGAGTTGATGAACCATTTAACTCAAGGAGATGAGAGCATGGTGGCGGCGCCCCATTGACCCTCATTCTCTGGGGATTACCGACGATCTTGTGGCGCCGGTTTGAGATCTTGTATTTAGATTCTCCATCACCTTTGGTCGTGGTGTTGCATGGGAGCTTCAAGTTCCACAAAAAAGCTGCACGGATCGGCCGGGTTAACCGGTCGGCCGGTGCAACTGGCTCGAACTGGTTTCCAGATTAATCGGGAAAACCGATGGGTTAACCCGGTTCTTTAAACCCTGCGTGAGTGTAGTGCCTTGATAATGATTGTGTTTTTTTATCCTAGTTCAATTTTGGTAAAAGTGAAACTACAGCATCGCCAAACTCCACATGTATGAAATTATCTTTATTATTTTGTCTCAGTGGTAGTTGCATCTTTTTTTTTTTTTTTTGAGAACCGGTGGCAGTTACATCTGACCAATAATATGGCAATAGACAATAATATATAGCTCTTGTAAACAAAGCAGCAGGCAGCAGCCGTAGGTGAATGCAACTATTTTAGAACCATAATCAATAATGGTTAATTAATTGCGGTTTGACAATCACTAATCTCCGTTGCAATCTGATATCATATTCATATGCAACATTCCGGCCAAAGACACAATATGGCACAATCCATGAGAAGCTATATTTATTTTGCATTTGGATTAAGTACAAGGAGGAGTAGAATTTATTTTTTATGGAGTTCTTCGGATGACTTCTCCTAGAATCTAGAGAAGAAGCACTTTAAGGAGCTCTAGGAAATGGGGCCTTAGGCTCCATTTGGCACGACTCGTCAAAGTGCTTCAGCTACAGATTTTAGGAGAAGTCGACCAAAGACTACGTAAATATAGATTATGCTTCTCCGTTCTAGAAGCATTTCTTAAGTTTGTACTTAGAATACAAAAGTATAAAAACATAGCTTCTCATGGTTTATCTACTCATCTTTGTATTGAAAATACACATACAAATTGTGCCAAATAACTTTTTGGAGAGAACTCGTTTTCTAGATAACCATTTTTCTAAATCTATTGTTTTGCATGAGTCCGTATTTTTGGAGAAACTGTAGTAGGGTTTTCTCCAAAAAAATATATATATTCTCGAAAAGTGGTTATTCTAGAAAATGGATTGCCTAGAAAAGTCAAGTCTCTATAAAAAAATTGTTTGCAAAATAGATTCTTATGTGTATCTTTATGCCTTATCTACCTACGAATCTATTGTGCGAAATAACTTTTTGGAGAGAATTCGTTTTCTAGATAGCCATTTTTTAAAACTATTGTTTTGGATAAGTCCTATTTTTGGAGAAGTCATAGTAGTGTTTTCTCCAAAAATATATATATTCTCTAAAAATGGATATTCTAGAAAATAGATTATCTAGATAAATGGATTCTCTATAAAAAAAATTGTTTGACAAAATAGATTCTTATGGGTATCTTTAATAGAGAGATGGTAGAGCATCCATGAGAAACTATGTTTTTGATGTTTTTGTATTCTCAGTACAAATTTGAGAAGTGGTTGTAGGACTCCGGAGTAAAATCTGTTTTTTTAAGCCTTTTGGACGATTTCTCCTAGAATCGAGCCAGCCTAACTCGCTGCCAAAATACTTGTTGTTCTGCATGATTGCCCATTCAAATGGTCTTGGTGAAAACGGTCAACCGATAAGCTGATGGTTCATTCAATCGAAAGCATATTATTTCTTTGTATCTATACCAATCTAATATTTTCGTAGACGTCGTCACCGCTAGGAACCGTCGTCACCGCTCGCAACCGTAACCCGTCGCCTTCCTATCCTCTTATTCCGTCGCTCTCACCCCTGTATAAAATCGCAGCCCCGACAGGCAGGGCCCACCTGTACGGCCTCCTGCACACACCCGTCCCCCGAGCGGGCATGAGTGAGGCAATGCAATTAGGGTTTCCCTCACGCCGCCGCCGCCACCGCCAACGTTGTCCGCCATCCTCGCTCCACTGCAACGCCGCCGCCCTCTCTGCTCCTCCGCCTCCACCGCGCTCTCCTCACCCTCCGCGCGCTTTCCTTCCTCAAGAGAGCCCGCCAGGTTGAATCGAGAGGGCGACGTGCTGTCTCGCGACGATCTCCTTCCCTCGCCATTGTCTAAATTTGCTTTTGTGTGTGTGTGTGTGCTATATGAACCAGGGAACCCACTCTGCAGTAGATATTTGTTTTCCGTGTTTCTACTGCCAGTAGTCCCTCTACAGTTCAATGGATGTGGATATTATTTCTTGCGGATTGGTCTGGACCTGTAGGTTCTTAGTATGTTTCCCTTGTTTTTAGAGATCTGTTGAAACGAAGCACACGCACTCAGGTGCTATGGCCTCTGGCGTTGCATAGTTGCCTATTTCATTGATGTGCTACATTTGGCAGGGTAGCAGCCTTGCAGCAGGAGCTTACAGTACTTATTAGTTGTTTTCGAGCTGCCTGTCAAATCACGATATTCATTGCTTATTTGCATGCACTCCATTGTTAAGTTTCTGGAGGAAGTTATATTGTCACCTGTTGATGCTATGGATACTGATTCGTCTATCCTTGATTTGTGTGAAATAACCAGGAGTTTGTGAGGGTTTCTTGAAGCCGAGAAGATGGTGTTAAAGTAAGTTTCTGCTTCTGTGATTGTTATTGCAACGCGGTCATAGATTCAGTTAGTGAATGCCCTTTGTTTTCTACATGTGCGGTCATAACTTCTGTCTTCCATTTGTAGGACAGAGCTTTGCCGTTTCAGTGGTCAGAAGATATACCCTGGGAAAGTCATCCGGTTATGCGTGCTGATTCTCAGGTTTGCTTCTCGAATCTTTTAGTGTCAGGAGTTCTGCTTCTGTGATTGTTATTGCAACGCAGTTATAGATCCAGTTAGTCAATGCCCTTTGTTTTCTACATGTGCGGTCATAACTTCTGTCTTCCATTTGTAGGACAGAGCTTTGCCGTTTCGGTGGTCAGAAGATATACCCTGGGAAAGTCATCCGGTTTATCCGTGCTAATTCTCAGGTTTGCTTCTTGGATCTTTTACTGTCAGGAGATAGTTAGGGCGGAAGGCATAAGCAAGGGAAACAGGTGAAGGTAATAAACTTCATTTTCCTTCTGTTTCTTATATTGTTTCTTAAAAACAAGCTTAAATGATGCTTTTTTGGAGCAAATCATTAACTACCATATTCCTTGACATTGATTCTGTGAGGGATACTTTTGCCATCGACAATTTATTTGCATGGATCCTATATATAAAAGGAGAACATGCCCTTTTTTATAAGTTATAAGAAGACTTTTTGTGCTCTAAACTTAAATCATATGCATGTATGGTTGACAGAAATTCTAGGCTATTAATAGTACTGTAGGAGTACTTCTTAATTGTTTATTAGTTAAAATACAAAATCATTTTTGCCGGTAACTTGGCCCAAAGGAAGGCGTTTCAATGTAACAAAAAAGAGAAATCAGTCTGCAACTGTTCACATTAAACCCACAACTTGTTACTGTTCACAGTCTGATTTCTCTTTTTTGTTACATTTTCTGAAAGTCTCCGTTACAACTCAACTTTTGCATGTTAGTAGAAGGTGACATGAGCTATTCATTCATATTTTTGTTAGAATTTTTTAAGCATTATAGAGGTGCAAAAAAATTTTGGTAATACGGTAACACCTAACCCGCTTGTAACACCTGAACCTTTCTCCGGCAACGAGAGCCTGTATGTTCACCTGATACATACGTAGAAAAAAAAAGAAATTGCTGCTTTGTATTAATTTATCGATACGTTTGACATGCATATGTAACAAGGCTGTCGCTTTTAATAAAACCGACCCAGATGCCTATGAGTTGTCTTCGTGTATATGTGGATGTACAAGTTGCGGATGGAATAATATATAGCCCGTGTGGTACTCCGTAGTAGTCACCTGAAGTGAATGGATTTATTTATGCCTTCAACCATGAAGGTCTTAGTCTCTTAGCCGCCACCTGCACAGGCCTCGGCACCAAACTTGTCTTTGAGAAATGAACCATCTTGAAAGGGTTAAAATCCAGATTTTTCCAAGGAATTCAAAACAATCTGAAATAACAAATAAATGAAAGTAATAGAGTGATTTGTAGTGACCGTTCGGCGTCTTGTGATAAGAACTATATAGTGCATTGCACATTTTGTTCAAAGTGATTGTCTCTTATAGATGGTTCTGAGAGAAAGGGCAGTCTTCGCTCCTACTGTCCTATGGAATTCTTGCCGAATGCATGCATTTTATTTCCCATTCATGATCTGCGTGTGTTTGCATTTCCTTACCACTGAGTGCGATGTGCGAAGCAAAACCACCAATTTGTACAGAGCAGTCAGGAGAGTATCTGCTACTGCTCTAAGATAACAAATCAAGTAGGTTTCATAGTATGCCACAATTGTCCACTTATTACCTAACCTATTCTGACCACAAAATCACATCAGCCGCAGGCAAACCCAATCCTTGAATATAAAATAGGTTATCATTTTGGTCCAGCATTTCTAAAACAAAATAAAGAAAGATAAACAATTGAGAAAACATAAGTAGAGCAGTTTGACGGACGCCGTTGGGTGAAGAATAGAATAGTGCTCCGTGTACAGGGTAGTGTGATCCGTTCCTCCTCGCCGCATGAGTCCTGTCCACGTCTAGCTACACGCAGAATTATTGTTCCATGTTCGCTAGGAGTAGCAGCCAGTACGGCCTTTGACTGAGGCTACCAACATACTGTATATCCTGAAGAAAATGGCGATTCTAGTTAGCTAGTCCAGTTTTCCTTTTCTTACGATATTGCCCATGAACGCAGCGCTATATAAAGCGCCCCAGGGCTCTTTACCAATCATCCAACATCCCTCCTGCCTTAGCTCTGGATCAACACAGCACACACTAGCTACCTGAGCTACAATTAGCCCATCGAAGCTAATTACCCATGGCGGAGTACTCCAAAACCCTTGCAGCATTGTTCATTAACACACTGCTGCTTGTGGCCCCTCTACTCATCATGGCCACCGACCCGGACCCTCTTCAGGACTTCTGTGTTGCCGATCTGAACGGCATGCCCTCGGTGAACGGCTACCCGTGCAAGCCGTCCTCATCAGCAGGTGACCAGTTCCTGTTCTCGTCCAGGGCAGCCAAGGGCGGCGACCCGTCGTTGAACCCGAATGGTTCCAATGTGACGGAGCTGGACGTGACCGAGTGGCCCGGGGTGAACACATTGGGCGTGTCCATGAACCGGGTGGACTTCGCACCCGGCGGCACGAACCCGCCGCACATCCACCCGCGTGGCACCGAGGTGGGGCTGGTAACCCGCGGCGAGCTCCTTGTGGGCATCATCGGCAGCCTTGAGTCCGGGAACCGGTACTACTCCCGGGTGCTCAAAGCAGGGGAGACCTTCGTCATCCCGCGGGGACTCATGCACTTCCAGTTCAACGTCGGAAAGGAAGAGGCGAGCATGGTCGTGTCGTTCAACAGCCAGAACCCCGGCATCATCTTCGTGCCGCTCACCATGTTTGGGTCCTCGCCGCCGATCCCGACGCCGGTGCTAGCCAAGGCACTCCGCGTCGACGCTGAGGTCGTTGATCTCATCAAGTCCAAGTTCACGGGTGGGTATTAAGAGTTTGCATTGGCTAGTAACCAGAAAGGAGCAACAAAGAATGTCATTTTCAGAGCTTGGATTACAGTATGATTAAGAGGCTGTGTAATAAGATAAAATAAGTTCAAGTGGCCGCGAGGGCCAGCAGTTCTATGTGTACTAAAGGAAATAATGTATGCAGCTTTTGCATGATTCACCATATAGTATATGAATTACATTTCCATACTCGAGATTCATGATGTCTAAGACATTTTCTTCACTACTAAGATGGGGGAGTATGTCCCAGAGCAAAGTGACAAACTGTCCTATAATTCGTACTGTTCCAAAGTCGGAATATCTGAAAAAGTGGAGAGATTATTATTTAAGAAAAACAAAATTATTGGTGCCACAATCTTATACACTAGTGAATATGTTATATTCAACATCGTTCCACTTTTTCAAAAGTTTGAGAAACTTTCAATCGACATCGTTCCATTATTAACGGTGGTTGGTGATGGGCCGCCGCTACAAACCTCCATTTATAACTACGGAGGCGTAGCGGCGGCCCGGCCTGCCCGCCGCTCTTCATTGTTGTAGTGTGAACTGGTCGCGGTCCACCGTCGGCACGACGAAGCTGAGCGCTTGAGCTTTGAATTCCAGCCGCAGTCATCTGAGCCTTTGTTGGTCCACACACCATACATACCAGTTCCCAGTACCAGATGCACCCGTGCGCCTCTTTTTGTTGACCTGCTATATGTGCAGAGGGAAAAGAAAGCAATAGCTGCTTTATATTAGTTCAGTTCATTCGTTTGACATGCATATATAACAAGGTTGTCGCTTTTAATGAGAACGACCCAGATGAGCCCACATGTTGTTGTCTTCATGTACATAGACGTACAAGCGGAAGCTACACCTGGAACCGTTTTACATGTTTTTTGCCTTCGCCCATCATGGTCTTCTTCTCTAGCCCTAGCCGCCACCTACAAAGACTTGGCGCAAAAATTGAGTTTGAGAAATGAGAGCCATCTTAAAATATTTAAATCAAGCTTTTTCTGATGAATTCAAGACAATGAGAAATAACTAAATTAATGAGAGTAGTAAAGTGATTGGAGTTTTCATTCGGCATGATGTAATAAAAACTACAATTTTTTTAGATAATGGAAACATAGTTTCCAGCCTCTACAAAGCATACAACCCGATTTTTGTTTTGTTTTGATTATTACAAAAAGTGGTACGTAGACTAACTACATATTAGAGACAACGAATAAATTAAGGAGGTTAGAATCTATTATCAAAATGCATCCATGAGAAGTACATATAACTGTAACACGGTTGTCTCTAACATCACGCTCGCCTCACGAATATGGCCCCGGACCTCCTGAGGCTGCAGCAACGCCCTATACGATGCATTGCTCCTTTTGTACAAAGTGTATTGTGTGGTATTGATGGTTTTGAAAGGATATAGTCTTCTCCGCTAGAGGC
>JAUNZO010002529.1:0-18808 GCA_031894775.1 Chloris gayana | reverse complement strand
CTAGGACGGCATGCGCGCTCCGCTGCGCTAACGCTATCTCTAATGGAGGACGTGGTTGATGCAAGGGAGTCATATATTAAGTATGTAGAGGTATTAATTTGTTTAGTATGACGGTGTGAGGTGGGTGGTGTCTTTTTTTGCCTGGTAGTTCCACAGAGAAATGAAGAGGCAGAGGCAGCAGCAGGGAGGCCCAACTCGATGGGGAGACCAACCAATCCTTGAAACAATAGAGTAGAGAGATGAACACCATAGGAAATGCAACGAAAGCAGCAGGAGTGAGAGTAGTACGGACCGTGGAAGTAGCAAGTTTGCTGGTCACCCCGAGCAATGAGGCGCCGAATGGGGAGACGCAGACAGAGGGACAGCGGCGTCGGTTGTGAAGCCGAAGGAACCGGCAGGTCTGCGGTAACACGCGGCAAATGACGCGGGGCACGTGTAAGGAAACCGACTGGTTCAGCGGGTGAGGGAACAACAGAAAAAAACCTGAGGTCCCGATCTGAAAAAAGGACAGCCAATAACTCCGCACCGTTCGTAACCCTGTTCCAGCGGCACAATCCCAAATGCCTCCACCCGGAACGACGGCGGTGCGAGCGGCGCTGGCCCCCTGCTCGGCGGCCAGACGGAAGGGCGATTAACCACCTGCTCCCGCAGGTCAAGGCACGCGATGCGACCAGGCACGCCTTCGATGGCATCCGCGGCGACCGGCAGCGAACGGTGACAGCGACGCGCGTGCCACAGAAGTAGTGCGTGGCTCCGTCGGGCGAGTCGACGGCGTCCCGTCCGCCGCAGCGGCAGCCAGCCACGGACCAGGAGCAGCACCCACGCGCGGGGCCGGACCCAGGACAGGCCGCGACGCCCCGGCGCCCAGCGCGGCTTGTCCACCACCGGCACGACGCCCGGGATTCGCTCCACTCCGCCTAGCTGCCCTCTCGCTCCCCCGGACTGCACGCGACGTGGTTGCGCGCGGCCGCTCCCCCGGGCTGCGCTCCTCTCTCCTGCGCTGCGCCTTCGCTCCCCCAGAGTGTGTGCGGCGTGACCAGGTGCGGCTGCTCCCACATCGGCACGGTGCCCAGGCTCTAGTCCTCTCCGCCTCGCTGCCCCAGGCTGCGTGCGGCGTAGTCGGGGAAGACGACTGCCTGCGGCGTGGTCGGGCAAAGATGAAGGCCGAGGCGACGATCCGATGGTCCGCGTCGGGATACCAGGCGACGATCCAATGGGCCACGCCCCATAGAAAGGCCCACGCGACCCAGTGCGACAGGAGACGACGTGGCCTGGCCGTGCGAGCGCCACGGCGGCACGAGAACGCGCGTCGCGCGCCGAAGGTGGCCACGGCGCCCAAATCGCTGAGGAGAGGAGGATTCCCCCGCTATCAGGTTTAGTATTAGTATATATATATATGAGACATGATGTCGTATCCACTGCTACTGCTAGCCACCATTTTCGACTCGGCATAACGAGCATATCTAGGGAGGAGAAAGCTGATTTAATTATCTTATAGCAAGCTGCAACTCCCTTCATATAAGAGAAATACTTTAGAAAACATAGTGACATGTGCCCACCCTTGTTTTTTAATTATTTATGGTTAAATTTAAATATTGAATCTCTGTTATATTATTAAACATGTCAGATTAGTTTTAGATATGTTATAAAATCATAAATTAAAGTGAAGAAATATCAAAATTTGACAAACTCATGAAATTCTGTTAAATTTGACGAATTTGTCAGAAATTGATATTTTCATACTTCAATTTATGAAAGTTATGGCACATGTCACTGTGTCCACAAAAATCATTCTCTTCATATAAAAGTTATCCATGCAATATACACTATTCATGCTTCAATTTTTTCCGTACATGTTATCTTTATTACACTACAAGAAATATGGAGATCCATGACGTTAGCACTTTGTCATGAATTGTTTGAAAACCGTCAGAGTGGCATTCGTGACGAAATAGGATGTGGTCATGTATCTCGCGTCATAGATTAAGCCGGCTGACGTTCCTTCTGAACCGTCACGGATCGAGCTCATCCGTGACGACTCAAAGGTGTCATGGCTGCCTGGCCCAGCTGAGACCAAGGGCCTGACATGAGATCCAAGCGATGTGTATCTGGACCATTTTTTATGCAGCCCAAATTTGGCCCACTCAAAACTGATGTCATTTTCGGCCCTGTGAGGTTTTTTAATTATATTCGGCCTAGTTAGGTTTTCAGAATTTGACTTTTTTTAGCCCAATGTGAAAATTGCTGGCCCAATTGTTTGTTCCCATTTCAGAGAGGAATTGAAGCCCAACTAGAATTCAGCCCAAACAAATAGAAATCAGCCCAAAATTTGCACAAACCAGAATTTTTACAAATTAGTGAGACCATCTAAAACTCAATATCAGAACATGACATCAGTTACATCCATCAATACAGAAATATCATCCATCATTACAAATGTTTGGACACCAAAATTTACATCCAGAGTCTAAGGCCACAATAATTCTCCAGCAAACATCCAGGAATAGTTCCAGTAAGAGCTAAAGGCTTGCATTCCATTTTGCCATCAATAGATTGCATGCTTTTAGCAAGACCAAAAGAGAGGTTAAGAATCACCTCAACAAGTCACCAGCAAAACACTAGCTTGCACCCAACCGTAGCAGCAACAAAAGATATGTGAGAACTGGATTCCTTAAACGACACCTTACCCTTCAGCTTCACCTGATCGTAGCTGACTTAGCAAAAGATCAAGTTTTGCATCAGTCTCAGCTTGCTTCTTCTGCATCTCCTCTTTGTCCTTCACCCTTGCTTGTTCAGATTCACGAACTTGCTCTGAAAGCACATCAATTTGTTCTCGTTGATCGTTAACAACCAATTGAAGCTTGTTGTTTTCCCTCTTCTGCTCTGCTAGCTCTTCTTGAAGGTTTCGAACACTGGTTCTTGGTTGAACATTCTCTATGCCCACATTCTGAAGGAACTTGTTTCTCTTGGTGTGCTTAGCAAGGACATCGGCTACCACCTCGGACACGGAGAAGTCTTCTTGTTCAGCATCAGCTGCTTCTGCTATGTTTTTCTCCATTTCATCCTATAAGGGAGAAGAAAAAATGTCATTAACTCAGGAGATAGATATAAACAAAAACATTTCTATTTAGATTGTAAAATACATACAATAGCAGATTGTACAGAGGGTGTGTATCCTTTCTTTTTCTTGCTGTAGTGGCACTCTTTGAAAAAATCAAATGCATTGGGATCTTCATCATTGTACTTGTCTCCCTGAAAAATACACAGAGAAAAGGTATGAAGCCAACATTCTTCATCAGAATGGACAGATAAATAAGCACATGTACAGCTGAACAACAACAAGAATAAATCTGCACATATATATGTTTAACTTACCAAATTTTCACAATGCACCATGTAGCTGCGCGAACCAGTTGTTTGATGGAACTTCACTTTAGCTCGATTAGCTTTGTTCTTTTCACATATGGCCTGCACAAAAACAGAGCAGAAGTCATGTTCCAAATCACCATGTACAAGGAAAAACTTGGGTCTGTATAAGAAACATACCATCTTAATTGGGTCCTTCCAAACTTCTACAAGCTGATTCCACTGTTCATCACTCATGGATTTGACAGGAGCTGTTTTGCTGACCATATTCAATGGATAAGGATCAAAATATTTTTGCTTTAGCCTGTAACGTTGTTGGCGAACAGCAGTTTTCATCATCTGGGAGCAAGCCTTTCGAACTGGATCAGCAGTTGTGTTGATATCAAACTTTGCCTGGACATAAGAATATTTGCAACATCTCAAAATCAACAGCTTGGTAAGATAAGTAGGAAAGGACTGGAGTATGAACTTACACCAAGTTTGCCGATAAAATGTGTGAAGTGCCCAGGTTGCTTTTTGTATTCGCTCCAGCTCTTAAGCACAGGCACATGGTTTCTCACTGCAATGTTGCATTCAGTTGCGAACTTTGCAGCAACAAGAGGTACCACCGGCCTTGTCTTCCCTTCAGGAATGATAACAGCCAGTTTGCCACGTCGAGCTCGAGACAACTTTTGGAGACCTTTTCCCATATTAATTCCCCTGATGCATCTCCCCTCAGGTCCTGGTTGCACATGTAAACGATAACTTAAATTAATAAGATGAAATGGTTGATCAAAAGATAGACGTGCAGGACATTTAGATAAAACTTAAGTTAGTGACCTTCATTGTCTGCGTCGGACAGTCTTTCCTGATGTTGCTGGGCAATGTGGTTGTCGGTACCCGTCTCAGCACCACCATTTCCCATCTGGGCAGTGTCACCAGGATTGTCTGTTCCATCACCTAAAATGTAAAACATGAACAGTAGATTGTATTAGAACCAGGGTGCTTTTCATTAAACCATATAGGGAAGAAACTAACGAAGAAAAGCAAGAATCAGAACTAGCCTTCAGTCAGGTTGTGATTATCGAAGTTGGCAGAAATCTCCTCAACTTCGGCAGATGGAGCTGCACCACCTGTAGAGAACCCAATACTTGCCTCATCATGTTGGACTGTCAATCTTGTCTTTGGCCTTGTAGCTCTAGTAGCAGGTTGTGCTGCAAGAACTCTCTTCTGCCGAGTCTTCGCTCCACCAGGTGGCACGTCAGCAGGTCTTTTCTTAGTTATTTTCTTGGAAGACCTCGCAGTGTTCTGCAAAACATAATGGAGTCGTCAATCAAATCTGAAGGTTAGTAGGTCTTTTGTTTCAATGTACATGTTCAGCCGTGTTAATGATGGAGGAATCAGCACCTTAGATGTAGTTTCATCAATCAAATCTCCTTCACTGGTGTCATCTTGTTCAGGATCATACTCAGATTCAGACCCTTCGCAATTGGTATGATTTTGATTCTTATATTTGGAAGTCATGTTGTGGAAACATGGAAGTCATGATAGCAATGCCAATTATATTGAGAATTGTTGCAAGCAATGCCTCACATATGTTTTTCTCAATATGCATGACATCAAGGTTATGTCTCAGCAACAGATTTTCCCAGTATTCTAGGTTCCACAAACTAACCCTCCGCTTCCAAATAGATTTGTCATTGTCCATGTCTGAACGCTTCCTTTTGTTGCTCCCTTGCTTCTTCCCAGGTCTAACGTGTCGAACCTTTTCCAATTCTTCTAGAAGCTCAGTTTTGGAAAATTTACCAGGCGGATCGTTGCTTTCATGGAGGCCGACATACTCATTGTTCCTCCTCAAACGATGTCCCATTGGAAGAAAACGATAGTGCCCAATATACCCTATTTTGCTCCTTAGGGCATATGACAAGGGGTTCTTGTCACAATGAATGCAAGCAAAATATCCTCGCGTCGTACGCCCAGAAAGTGTGCTCAATGCTGGGTAATCATGAATGCACCAGAGTACAGCAGCACGAAGATTAAACATCTTACCACTATCTGCATCATAGGTTCGCACCCCCTTCCAAAGCTCAAGCAAATCTTCTACAAGAGGTTCAAGGAAAATATCAAAATCCTTTCCTGGTGCTGAAGGACCTGGAATCAACAATGCCATCATAAAATTTGATTGTTCCATGCATGCCCATGGCGGAAGGTTGTATGGGACAACAAAAACAGGCCACATGCTATATCTGGTGTTCATATTGCCAAAAGGGTTGAACCCATCAGTAGCAAGACCAAGTCTAATATTTCTAGCATCATCTGCAAAATCCGGATATTCTCTATCAAAAGCTTGCCACGCCTCACCATCAGCTGGATGTATCATTTCCTTTTCATTGGGCTCCCCTTTAATTTGTGCCATTGTGCTTGTTTTGAAGCTTCTTTCGAAACAAACATCCTTTGTAGCCTAGGTACTAGTGGAAAATGCCGCAACACTTTCTGTGGAACCTTCTTCCTTTCAGGGTCTTTCCATCTTGACATACCACAAACAGGACACACATCGACCTTAGAATATTCCTTTCTAAAAAGAACACAATTGTTTGCACACACATGTATTGAATTATACCCTAGTCCTAAGACCTTGAGAAGATTCTTTGCATCATTATATGATTTCGGGATTGTATTGCAATCAGGAAATGCATCAGCCAATAGCTTCAATAAGGCAGTAAATGCAGTATTGCTGATCTTGTAAAATGATTTCATATGATGTAGCTTCACCACAAATGAGAACTTTGAAAATTTTGTACAACCTGGATAAAGTTGACGCTTGGCCTCTTTCATCACATTTGCGAAAAATGATTCACTCACTTGAGGATCGGCATCATTGTTTCCATCTTCATTTTCACCATCCAAATTTCCTACCTCTTCTGCCATGTGTAGGTCTGCTATAATTCCTTCAAATCGATCTGTATTGCCATCCTCAGTCGCACTTATCCCATGTGTGCAACCATCATTATGCACATCAACTAAATTCTCATTTTCAGATGCATTATAATCCTCTCCATGATGTACCCACCGAGTATAAGTACTATCCATTCCATTCATCAATATGTGCTTCTCCACGATGACCTGATGCTGGTAATTCTGGTTAAGGCATCTACTACATGGGCATAGGATTTTATCATCTTCACTGAATTTACCATTGATAAAGCTCATAAATTCTTTCACACCTTCAATATATTCAGGAGTAAACAGTGTACCAAGCATCCAAGTTCTACCCATCTGTTCAAACATTGCACAAAGAAAACATAAGACTACTAATATCTCTCTGCACACCATGGTTCTGAATCAAAGTAGAAAAGATGGAAAGAAAATGCGAACCTCTGTAGTTCGCTATTGACAGATGGGGAAGAGGCGATGCGGCAGTGCATGCGAGAGGCCAGAAATCCACGAGGAGGAGGCGCAATCAGCACTGCAAGAAGACGGCCAATCCTCTGCTCTCGGGAAATCTCACGTGGTGGTGTCGATGCTCGATGGCGAGCTTTACAGGCGCATCAATGGTAGGTGGCGGCGACTCCATATGACATACTTAGGTGGCGGCCATCCGGACGGCGACTGTAGGTGGCGGCGACGCCGGATTTAGTCACCGGGTGCGGAAGCCGGACGGATTCAGTCGCCTTCAGCAACAGCAGCGCCGCCAGGACATCGGGGATTTGGAGCAGGTCTGGATCTCGTTTTTACTTCGTAATTTAGTAAACACTAACCTTTTACTGTGTATTAATAAAAAACAACCAAGTACCAGCAGGTCTTCGGAAGGAACCCACTGGTTAGCACGCGGTGCATACGTAAGTGAGGTCACTGGTTCGATTCCTTGGCTCGCCCGTTTCTTTTTTTATTTAGCTCCTCTGCAGCACTCACTAGTGTGGCCCAATATGACATGTGGGGCCACGACAGGAGTGACTAGGACACTGACGGTTGCGCCCCATATACATATTCCAATCTATGACGAAAATAAAATCGTCGTGCGAGCTGAAGCCAATCCGTGACGATTTCTAGTTTCGATTTGTGACGGTAGACGATCATGTTGTCATGGAAATGTCAACTAGTGTTGTGACCACTAGGGCCCACTGGTAATCCGTGACGAAATTCTAGAAATCGTCACGGATATGTCATCTCTGTGACGCCCTCCTTTAATGTCACCCCAAAAACGTCATGGATCTCCAAATTTGTTGTAGTGTTAGTAACATATGTCCGTAATCCGGTAATCATATGCCCATATAGCAACATACGTATAATTATAAGTACTAGTAACTATGCAGCCGCACTTTACTTTGATATGAATCATTAATAAAGTAATTAATTTGCAGCACAAGAACTTATTGCGAAATCAAAAGATATTGGTGGTTTTTGTAACCCAAATAAGCTCGAAATATTTTATTTTATACTATTAGCTATCTTATATTTGAAACTTAAACTAAAGATTAAATAATAGAGATGTTATAATTAACAGATGGAATTAAGAGTGACATGCATAAGACAAAACACGAACTTCATAATTAATTTATAAATTAAACACCAAGGACACCGTTCTAATAACCACTAATTTTCAAATGATGGGCGAACTGAATGTACAAAGAAAAGTGCTATTTCTCAAACTTATGGCATGAATTTTCAATTTAGAAATTACTTGAAACTTCATTAATGCATATAATTTTTACTGAAAAAGTAAGCATCAAAACTGGCGAAAAATCAGAAGTTCTCCGACTTAAACCCTGCGGGTGAATAGTGGCACGATAATACTAGAGAAATACACCTAATGTATTGTTATGTTCACCAATTATTAATTTTTTAAAAAGTAAGGAAATTAAAACATGTGACAATAACAAGAAATGTTCCCTACATGTTTCTTTGTCAGAATAAAAATGTACACAAATTTTAGAGAAAAAGAAGTATTTGTTTTTAGACATACAAAATAGGTAAATGTTAAGCATTGGCACTAATAATTCAAATAACCTTGACACTTTGTTAGGTTCACCAATTTCAAATTCAAAATTGTTGCAAATATAAAAACATTTTCTAACAACAAGAAATGTTCCTCACGTGTTACTCTATGTATTTTAGAAGTTCGATAAATTTTGAAGCAAAATAGTATTTTTTTGAGCTAACGAATAGTGGAAAATGGTAAGAATTGGTAGGTGGCAGTGACACACAACGTATGAAAATTTTAATGGATGCCACAGAGGGAACTTTGATGTTTTTGATGACATAGATGGAAGCGGGTAAATTTTTAGTGGCACTCAGGGAATTTGCTCATACTCTAAACCCTAATAAGCGTTCGACTCATGCTCATGTTCGATCCTACTGATGAATTGTTCCATTATCATAATGGAGGGTATTTTTTAGATACTCGAACAAATCAGTTGACATTGGAGGGCCTCTTATCCAACTTCTTATCAAAATTATCATTATGATTGTTAGATCGGGAACCTTATGCACCATTCAATATTTTCTGGTCCGGGGTTTTATTTTTTCTTGATGTTAGACAAAGGAGCCGGGTTAATTTTTGCACACTATTGTACATGCCCAATCGTCAACAGAGAAGGAGTACCAATCTTCCAGAAGTGGCTACCAAATTGCACGATATTGCTCCGTCGTGACGTCCAAAACCACCCGGTTCTTCGTCTATATTTTGCGCTATTCTCAATGCACAATGGACCCAACGCACGTAACCACCGGTGAGGCTCTGGTCCGGCACTGCGTTTGGACGGCTCCTGCTTGCAAGCTGGCAGTGTAGCTCTTTCTCAGTGGCCGCACCGCTACCACTGGGATCCGGAGTGTTCTGTGGGGTCTTGATTTGGCTCCGGTTTTCAGATCGATCGCACCATTGCTACATCAAGGCATGCATATGGCTGCCTTTTCATGAGTCCTAATGTATGCATGCAGCCGGGTGTCCGTTGACCTGTCACTATCACACGTTCGTTAGGTGAATGCATGCATGTAACCGACGTCTGCATAGGTTTCAGTTGCTACCAACTAGGCGCAACTTTGCCACATAGCGATAGAGTGTTAACAAGAGTTATCGTGAGATAGGTACTCAACTTTCATAACTAGTGGACTCATAATTTCGATTTTACTTTTTTGTAAAAGTAACTCAATTTCCGTCCCCGTCATGTTCCTTTAATTTGGTGCATGTAAGCAACGCCTGAACTAGTTTCAGTTGAAGCAGTTATTACATGTCTAAGTTTACATATACTGAACACCATTTGCTAAAATAAATTTTATAAGTTTGTGTATAAACTTTTCATCGCATATTGTTCTGCCTTCCTCAATGCTCGCCATTTTGCTGAAATGTTGTATTCTTTCAGTTATTTAATATCAATTACTCTATCCAAGTAAGGAGTATTTTAAATTTAGAAATCCAACAAAACTTTCAGCAAAAAAATTAGGAAATATCTAGCTAGATATTTTCCATGACTTATAGTTTCACAATTTAAGCAACCAGAATAAACTTAAGGAACATTGTAGACAAAATTCGAATCTATTTGTCAGATAAGGTCATTTAATAGCTGCTCACTGTCTACATGCTAAAATTTTATAATGGTGCCTTATGTTGGAACATGATAGCTCTCGAGAAACCGAGCTCTCTCATGTTTGATGCTTCTATAAGTGAAAAAATGTCCTTTTTATTAAAAGAAAATTACTTGACATTGAAATCTAGATGACGCAATGGAAATAATTCCTCCAAATGTTGTCTTTCAATTTTAGATAATATTAAAATAAGTGCGCCGGCACATTTAGAGATAAGTAACCACAATCTCATAAGTGTTGGCCTCGACATTTTTAGATTACAACATTGATTTATTGTAAGCTACAAGTTAATGATAGAGTTTCTAATCCTCTTGACTCATATGGAAATTATTGGATGAGATGCTGAAAGATAAAGAAAATAAACTTAAAAAGGTCAATATTAGAGAAATTGGATATGGTGTTAGCAGACTCATTCCCCCACTATCCTCGGTCAGGTGCGTAATGAACCAAACTCCACGCCGCAACAAACTTTGTGACCACGGTGCTCGGTGAGCCATCCGCCTCGCTCACCAAATGGCTTAGTAGCGTAGATATAGGATCTATAGTTATGGAGTTGTACTCATTGTATCTAAATATGACTTATGCATCAATACAACTTGCCTATCTCATAGTACCAAAAGATAAATGATCCTCCTTGCTCAACCCATTCACCACTACCACCTCCGTTGCAATAGTGTCCAACCCAATCTCCTCCCCTGTCACCTTCGTTGCCTCTGCCGCCTCCTCATCAGCCTCTTCCTTTACTGGCGAGAAAATGATCTTTCGCCACCTCCACCAGCACCAACCTACTCTCCATCCTCAGGTGTGGTGTTGCTACTGGTGAACATCAAGACACATGTTCACATCATCCTCAAGCTCGTCGATCCGAACTAATCCTAGTTGCGGGCCTTCTTTTAGTCCGTTTTTGCGAAGCATGGAATCAACAACCACGTTAGCATGGCTCCAACTACCATCCATGATGCTGAGTGGTTCATTACTGATCAGTGCCTGGTGAACTAGTTCTAGACCACCCTTTCACCAAGCGTGCCAAGCATGGTCAAGGTTTCATGCTTGTGCACCTATTCATTTGGACTAGCATTCATACAACCTCTTCCACCATCACTAGCTTCAACGTGTCGTCTACTTCCCGGCTGAGTTTCGCACACTGTATCAAGGCGACATGTCCATCACCGACTTTTGCTCCCGTGTGAAGACCCTCACCAACAATCTTCGCAATGTTGCTATTAACTTTCAGAACAAGTGGTTCTTAATTTCAATTTTATTTTTGTATCAGTTTTCAGTTGCAATGATTATTACAAATTAAATGGTGAGCAGAATTGCGAGAGCTACTCATTCAATTGTTTGTGATCTTGCATTAGTGGACTTGGCATCTCTTTCTAGTCAATATTTATGTGTTGCACGCCCATTATATTTATCTAACTTTCACTACTCCTTTGGCTCCTTTGTTTTAGCTAAACCAAAAGAGGTCATGTTATGTTCCTAATACCTTGTTTTTCCATTATTTCCCTACAACACTATATTATTTAAAAAAGTATAAGAAATTTCCGAGAGGATTCCTAAAAATTATTCAAACAGAACACCTTGAAGCCACTATAGAGTTTTGCTTGTTTCTGATGATGATTTCTGATTCTTGTTTTCTCTTTTTTTACGTTCCAAATAATTGTATTTATATAAAACAATATCTCAAATAATCAAAATCAGTTTACAAAACTAACAATATTTAACAAGAATTATTGCAACAAATGAACAGGTTATTTGTACATCTTTCTCCGATTGCTTGAGCTTAGATAAAAAAATCCTCCATGATAAATGTGACTACGAACAGAGACACTCACTACAAATGATTTTCTAGTTCGTACGGAATTAAGTAACCATTGTACCTGAGCCGTTCAGATAAGTAAAGTGCGGACATCCTCCTTGTCGCCTCCAGTCTGATGTTTAAGTCATTACGGTGACTGAAGCGTGAACATCTGAAAATAGTAAGCAATCCTGCTATGTTCTATAGCTTGTGACAATGATTTGGCAAAACATTGATTCATGATTATTGATGTCGAGGATTACATCGGCAGTAAACTTACGTGGCTCCGCTCAGATCAGAAACTTGATGGTGCATCACAAAATCACACAGGGATTGTATTGCCTATGATTGTCGTGTTTTCTATTGGGGGGGGGGGGTCCCTATCCCGCCTTATATAAATCTGGGGAGGCAGGGTTATATGCAGAATCCTAGCTGGTTACAAGATTCAACTAATTGGAAACTCTATCGCCATACTTTCTAAACGAAACAGAGCCCTACTCAGTTGGTCTAGTAGTTTCCTTGAGGATTACTCCAAGATGTCGGTTGAATTGCCCGCCTCTGTTTCTTCAGCAGTCTATGACTCTTTTTGGTACCCTGTATCGGTCAAACTCCACTCTGTGGGCCCTCCCAACCGGCCATGTTCTTGACAAGCAATCTCCTGAGTTGTGTATACCTATAGGGTAAGTACTCGACAATTGATTCGTGGCTCTTGAGGCATCACTGATGGTCTTGGGCTGAAGATCCAGACAGTAAGGATAGGTAGGCACATCTCTAAACGTACGTGAACGCTGAGAGAAGATATAAGATCTAGAAACATAGATATACGTTGAAGACAAAAAAAATCTCTACCTTAGTGTACCTTACCCGTGGCTCTTGAGGCATCATTGATGGTATTGGGCTGAAGATCCACACAGCAAGGATGGCCAGGCACATCTCTAAATGTACGTGAACACTGAGAGAAGATATAAGATCTAGAAACATAGATATACGTTGAAGACGAAAAAAACATCTCTACCTTAGTGCACCTTACCCGGCTCAATCGTATTGCATCTTTTAGATTGTTTTTTTTGTGTGTGTCAAGGGATCCGAGGTCTGGTCTGGTTTTTAGGTCATTCTAGAACTTTCGTTTGGCATTAATTAGCTGCCACATCAGTAAAAATAGATGACATGGCGAGGTAATTAATATGGAAGAGAGGGAAAACCTTTCATCCTAGTGAAAGGCCATAGACTCTTTTTCCAAGTTAATAAAAGAAAAATAAAAGTGCATTAAAAAACTATGTGTTCATCCTCAACACCCTCAACCTACAAATTGTGCCACCTAGTAATAATTTAATATTTTTGTCATGACTAAGAAACTGTGAAAAGAAAGTGTGCATTGAGAGGTATAGTTTCATTTCATGGAATAAGACTAGAAAGCTCACATTTCACACTTGGAACTCAGTGAAATGAAAGGATGCATTAAGAATGGCCTTATGCATCCTTTGTCCGTGTTGAGACTGGGAAGTCATGATTGAGATCTGGCTCTGGTTCTTATGCATACATTGTCCGAGACTAGAAAGTCATAATTGATCCAACAAAAGTCGACATTGCAGTCCCAACATCATCTCTGTCACTATAACAATCCGGTACTATAGCCACGCCACCCAAAATCATGTAGTCAAGGTAAGGAAAACGGATTGTGGCTACGAGTAGGGGACGGGGCTATGTGTCCATGGCCCGTGGCTAAAGAGGTCACTATAGCCACGGTTGGCTTTGTGAACCATGGCTATTGATGCCTCCACCAATAGCGACGATCCAAGTATTCTACCATGGCTATTGAGGCTACTATGTCACGATTGAAGAAGCCAATCATGGCTATAAAGGTAGGCACACGATGGGCAGGTCTTTAGCACTCTAAATCACCAATTTGGGGTTCGAAGAACCGGTTCTTATATGGCAGGGCAAACACTCTTCCATAGCAAATGGACATCACCTAAACACCAAGTACTCTACACCAGTACTAAGAGTTTCGCCACGGCCGATAATTTCCCACCCAACTTCACCTTAACACGGTTGGTCTATTCACGCACCCACCAACACACACCACCAAACTCATTTTAACACATTTTCGTAAACTGGGTGTATGATGGTAATAGTAATAGTTCCTTAGCAATGCGATAGCATCACCATTAACTAAGTTAACAATAACATCTAGGTTGATCTAGGGTCTAATGGCATATAAAGGGTTTAATGTTCCTCTCTATAGTGATTTGAACATTAACATACAACAAGTGGACTCTAGTAAAATAATTGCAATGATTTCTGCATATAAGAAAAAAGCCGTCTAAATAGGTGCAAGAAGCGGAGAAATAGGATCAAATATGAACAAGGAATTGATAGAGCTTGTCCAGCAACGCTATATCCTTCAAGTTGTGCCTCACGTCGCTACTCATCTTGGCATCGGAATCCGTCTTGAGACTTGGGCCGTGGGGCGTCATCTCCAGCTTGGGGCTCATTTAGATTCTCTCGCCTCTATAGTACATGAAGCTATTGCCGAAACAAAATAAATAATTAAAAATATAATCAAGCTCCAATTAAAACTCCATTTAGATCAGAAGTTTTGGTGTATACCGGTGGGAGACATGGATAGATCGGAGTTTACAAGGGCAAGCTCCGGGCTATGGGGATTTGGTTTGGATATGTCGAAGCTCGGACGTCCAACAACGGAAGGATCGGTGGAAACGGAGTTCGAACGAGTGGATATGGTAGATTAAGGGGGCAAGGAGGGACGATTTTATCATAATTGAGACTATGGTGGCCGGCAAAAGGATGCCTCGTGTTGGGACAATCGCGTGAGCATAAGAATCGCTCGAACAATGTTCGGATCAAATGATATGAGCTTCGAAAATTCGGGGTACCTTTTTGTAGATACGTTTAAGGTCATAGGGACCTATTTGTAATTACATAAAAGTTTGCAGGGACCTTGTCATAAAATGCCAAGGACCTAAAAGATAATTTCTAAAAAAGTTCGGGGTCTTTCTGTAAAAATTCAGGGGCCCGAACATAATACTTGGAAAGGTTAGGGGCTTAATGCAAAAATGCATTGGCAGGAATTTTCCTAGTTTTTTCAGAATTATTTTTATATTGGAAAAGCTGTGGACCAAGCCCATGGGCGAGGTGGACCCGAAGCTATGGACCAAGCCCATGGGTAGGTGAACTCGGTCCACGGGGGTGGTTCATGGGGTTATGGAGGGCGGGCACATCTCGGCTGTTGGATAGAGGACAGGTGGTGGAGATTAGAAAGGCAAAGGGGTAAGTTGGGGATCTAATCCTAACCATTGATCAATGGATAGACGACGGTGGAGCATTGGTGGTCGAACGTGACGGCTGGAGCACGGGCGTGGCCGGGTCTTCGCTTGAAAACTCGTCGACGATGGCTACACTTGCAGGAGAGCAAGAGGCGGGCTCGCTGGGGTTGGAGGCACAATGTGCAGTTGGTGGTGGGCTTGTCGGCTAGTGGCGGGCGACAGCGAGGACGAGCGAGGCGACCGGAGGTGGAACATAGAGGCGGTGCTTGGTGCGATGGCATGCACGCACGAGGAGGTTGGCTTGTGAGGCGCTAGGATCGTGCGCAGGGACGTGCTAATGCTTGCGGTGGCGGTGGCGCATGGCGCGGGCAGTGTGATGGTGCCGTTGGCGGCTTGTGGCGCGCAGGGGTGGAAGGGATGGGGTGGGCGGTGCTCGAGGCGAGGTGGAGGGGTGAGGAGTTAGTCGGCGGTGGGGATTCGATGGCAGCCGAAAGGAAGGAGGGGGAGGGGGAAGATCTCCCGGCGGCGGTTTGACAAGGAAGGGGAAGTGGAAGGCGATGCTTGGCGCCCGGTGGGGGAGGTGCGAGCACGCCGGTTTGGCTTTTATAGAACGGAGCGGTGTGGCGGCCAAGGCGGAGGAGGGACCGACGGCAATGGCGGCTAGCTTAGGCTCGGGCTGGGCCGGTATGGCGGTGCTTGGGCACGGGTAGCATGGCTCGGGGTCCGCGCTTGACCGGAGGTGAGGAGGGAGGGGACCTGGTACGGCCGGCGGCGACGAGACGCGTCACGGGCAAGCGCCGGCTTGTCGCGGGGTGGCGGCGACGGGGGAGGAAGAAAGGCCACGCGGCGCAATGAGGACCACTCGCTCGGTCGCGAGTCGGCTGGTCGAGTGGGCAACGTGAGTGGAAAGGAGAGGGGGAAGTGGGGTGGGTTTGTCTGGGCCGAAGAGGAGAAGAAAAAATGAAAGGGGAGGCCTCGAAAGGAAAATTTGGTTTTCTTTTTCTTTAGTTTTATTTTTGATGGGTTTGAATTTGGGGTTTAAAATTTTGGAGCAACACTTAGATAGAAGAATTTGAAATAACAATCACTTAGCAAGGTTGCTTTTAAATTGTCAAAAATTCAATTTCCTCTCTAATTAATTTACTTAATGGATTTTTTTCTTGAAAATTTATGAGTCATTAGAATAAATCCTAAAAATTTAAATTTGACACGAATTTTGAATTTGATTTATGTTTTTAATTTTTTGGGTGTTACAGATATACCCTACTTAAAAGAATGGGGCTATTGCATAACAACCATCATTTTACAGTCCAATTGCGTCTGTCACTATCGTTTTTCAGATTTTGTAATTTTACCATCACTTTTTGAATCTGAACAACCAAAGTACCACAAGTCCATAAAATGCTCTTACGGTGTTAACTTTCATGGTCAAAGATAAAAATATCCTTTTGCAATTTTACCACAGTTTTGATATGATTCTACCACAATTTTTATATGAGACATGAGAAAAATCTTGACAGATAATTCGTCAATGCTAGCCCAGCCTGATTGTCCCCCGCCAATGCTCCTACTCGCGCGCAAGCGCCCGCTGGTGTTGGACCCGCCCGCCACCGCCTAGGGTTGGAGAGAGAGACTTGTGTATGGTCTTATGGGAGAGAGATCGAGTCATTTTTACTCCGCACCGGTTTTTTCTTTTTTTTAATTCCTTTATTTGGGCCCGGCTGACGGCGTTACAAATTGATGGTAAACGGTGTGTTCGGGTTGAAAAAGTGATGGTTATTTTGCAAAATTCCAAAATTGATGGTCATTCTGCAATTAGGCTTCAGAATTGTGGTCAAAACACCATTGTCCCTAAAAGAATCTCGTACGTGAGATTCGAAGTAGCTGGTAGCTGGTGGAGAGGGGAAGAAATTGAGATAGGAATGGAGTGCAAAATCTTAATCCGACACAACAAGATAATCTTCAAATGAGTGAAATTTGAATAAAAGTCTCAAAGGTGCGATGAATCAAGAAGATCCTGGATTGTCAAATAGGGTATTTAGTTGTTGCTCACTATCTATGTATTGAAAATTTTATAGTGGTCTCCTAAGTTGACCACATGATAGCTCTCGAGAAAATGTCGGGACTCTCTCATGATTGATACTTCTATATATATATGAACAAGTAGGGAGAGTCCCAGCCGGTGCTTGGGGCCCGGCCTTCTTTTGTTGATAGATTAAGAGTGTTAGTGACGGTCCCTAGACCGCTACCGGTGCCTATATTAGGCTAAGTGCTAGGCGTGACAGTCGTGGTCGCACGATCACGGCTAATTTTTTAAGAAAATAATAATAGTGCCTTAGTAGCATTTTAGACGTCCGTCATCGAGGTCTTTTTTAACCCACCACAATAGAGTACTATTCTAGTAGAGTGTTCATGTGGCAGAGCTGCAGTGGGTTAGGCACTAGGCGTCGCAAGATGATCACATCCAGGTGGCAATCTTATAAATCCTATATTAATTGAAGCTGATCCTATTTTTAAAAGCATAACTCATTTTGATACTATTTTACCTTGGTGCTCGAAACAAAATGCTCATGGTGTCAGATTGTGGGCTAGATACTTTTCTCCACTTGGTCCAAGGAAAAGGTGGGCCGACTTCTTCACAAAGCTTCTGTTGTCACAATCTCGCTTGGCCCAAATAATGGATGAAAGAGTTGGAAATATTTTAACAGAGAAATAGGTGGCTCTCACGTTAAATTTCAGCTGGCATATCAGTGTCCAGCAGATAACCAGCTTACATGCACCTCCGAAGTTAGAGGAGAAGGAGACAGTTCTAATTAGGGCTGTTTTCTAGTTCAAAATAATGCTCATTATTTTTTCTCAACTGATGGTGGAGAATAGATTAGTAATTACATTAAAATTAATAATTTTCGTTCATTTATACAAATTTCTATTTTCAGTCCAGCCCAGCATGTGCGGTCCAGTAAAGGAAAGGCCCGAACGTGTGCCAACAAATTTGTCAATTTTCCAACGGCACTGCGGCGCCGCCATCGCTGTCCTCCCACATGCCGCAACCGGCCTCGCCTCCATGTCTCCCTTGTTCCGCATTCAGCTGCCGTGCGCCGCCGCCACAAGAATGGACGAGACCAACTGATGCAAGCAGCTAATTTTGAGGAACCTAATCTCAATGTAATTAAATCTGGAAGTAATTGGAATATGAATCCAAAAATATTATTACTAATTTCGTTATAATAAGAAGTTTTAAATATAATTTTATCCTCATTAATGATTATTTGTTGTTAATTTGTGAAATTAAATCTTCATCGTTAGATGTAACTAATGGTCATTAGTTGAGACAAAATAATGGTCTTTATTATGGACCAGAAAATTGCTCTCTAATTAAGGTATTGATGGTTTTAGTTCTGATGATGATTGGAATTCTACCCCCTTAATATTACCTGGAGTCTCTACTAGTACTTCTCTGATTCGTGTCAAGAACAAAAGGAATCAAGCTACATTCCCCTTAGGCCAGTCTCAGTGGGGTTTTATGGGCAATAAATAGAGTGTCATGTAGGCATTTTTGGTGATGTGACAGTGTATTAATAAGGAGAGAGATGAAATGAGTTTCATGAGGATGAAACTCTCTATACAAGTTACCTAGACACCTTGTGTCTTGCATGTAACCTAGAAAACAACAATAGATGAATCTATGCATTGAGAGAGGGTGTTTCATCCTAGTTTCAAACATTTTTAGATGACGTGTCACTCTAGGTAATTGTGTCTAGGAAACTCCCATTGAGACTGGCCTTAGTTTTATCAC
>JAUNZO010002528.1:0-29479 GCA_031894775.1 Chloris gayana | reverse complement strand
CCTAGCTGGACCTATTTCGTGTTTTATCGAACCGATCGTTAAACGGGTCGTGTCCGTGCCGCTCGTCGGGCTGCACCTTCAGCCCAAGCACGACCCGTAGCCTCGAGTCGTGCCATCTTGACACAAAACTAAACGGGCCATACCGTGTTTGGGCCAGAGCCAAAAGTTCCGTGCTACGGGTCAGCCCGGTTGGCACGGTGCGGTTGGACAGCTCTAAACCCCCTGCGGGACGTCCTATAGGTAGACCGATCGACGAGAGTCCGTCGATAGAGCGGCCCATCCGGCCCATGAAGGAGCGGGCCAGCGAGCCACTTTATCCAATGGTTCTCAATTGTAGATCGGTTCCCACTGTCGTGACACCTATCAATATTTTAGAGAACTCGTGTCAACGTTTCTACGAATACATATCAACGTTTCGGAAAGGTGAAATCAATATTGTCGAGAAAAATGTTGATATACAATATCAACAATGTTGACAAGGCATAAACAAAATGTTGATACGAGTGCATCGAAGATATTGACGAAAATTCAATTTTAAAAAAAAGCATTAAAAATATTCATATCGGATCTCGTTTCGTAGAATCAATTCTAAATAACACGAGGTGCAAACGGATTCGAAAACGGAGTTACGATTTAGAAGAAAAACGTGTTTTAAGTTTCGAAATCAATTGGTTTCTCTCTCGCTCTCACTCGCTCCAATCCCGTGGCGACACGAGACAACACTAGCCACCCTTTGCTTCTTCATCTGCCTGAATCTGTAGCGTTCATCTAGTTTGCACGAATCTCAAATATTGATCTCTTGTCGACCGATCTACATATACGAAAAACCCACCCCTGCTGACTTGTTCTGACATTATACCATCTGCAGTTCTGCACGCGTTCGTTATAAGGCCTGCACAAGAAGTCCAACTGGGCTAAGGCCGAGCTCTCTCTCCCACCTGGACTCGAGCCGAATGCCTCAATAAGGCCGAGGCCCACTCAAAAAAAAAAAGGCCGAGGCCCACTAAGCACAGCTGGCCTGCAAGTTCGTTTCTGTCTCTGCTTGCTACTGCACACGCTTGAATGTCACCTTGCATAAATCATCTCCTCCCTCGCACTGCTGCTGCAACTGCATGTGCTCGTTTGCAACACTGCCGTGGCTTGGCCTCACCACAGTACGGTCACCGCCCTTGTAGTCGGCCCACGCCAGCTCCCTAGCGCGGCCCGTCGCAGCTCGTGTGCCAGCTCTTCGTGATTGGTTCCGGTAAATATAAACTTTCCATTTCTATAGTCTGAAAAACGTACACGACAATAGTTTCAACTTAATGCGGGCTACCGATCTGTGTATGAGTAAAACCTGTCTCAACATTAGCAGGGTACCAATAAACACAACGATTAAAATAGATGCTGCATCTGAGAAGTCTCGCTGTGCTTGGCCTGGCTCTGTACACTATAACAAAAAAGAACTATAGTTGCGCAGCCAAAAAATAATAGAGACAATAAAAAAATGGACCGTAGCTACGAGATAGGGACTCATCTCGTAGCCACGGTTGACAAAGTGGGCCGCAGCTACGAGATAGAGACTCATCCGTAGCCACGGTCTATTTCCAAAAGCCCATTCCATAGCCCACCCACTATAAAAATAAAAACCAAACCCTACTCTCTCCACTCCTCTCTCCCTCTCTCCACACCAGCCGGTAGCCGCCACTCCTCTCTCCCTCTCTCCACTCCTTCGAGGGCGGCGCGCGGGGTTGACCTCCTTCGAGGCGGCGCGGCCCCTCCCTACGGCGTGCGGCCTCGTTCGAGCGTGGCGGCCGTCTCCCTCCGGCGTGCGGCGGCAACCCCTCCCTCCGGCGGCGGTGGCCCCCTCCCTCAAGCAAAGCGGCGGCCCCTCCCTCCGGCGACGACGGCCCCCTCCCTCCGCCGTGCGATAGCGGCCCCCTCCCTCCAGCGGCGGCGGCCCCTCCCTCCGGCGTGCAGCCTCCTCCGAGCGGCGCAAACGGAACTCTACCATAAATACCTCCTTTTTTTAACAAGTCAGGGTGTGGGACAACTTGTCAAACGAGTCGGGACTAGAGCCCAACATGAGCCACTAGAAACATTACACAAAAATAGAGAGAAACAAAGAAACACACAACTGTCATAATCAACATAGACAAGCCCAATTGTCTCGAGCGCAAGTTGAGTAAGAACAACTACCAATTGTCGATAAGACGGCACCGAGCATCGTACTTGCCAGTTTCACAATGAATATAATACCTCCACACCATCCCGTTGAGTGGCTACACATAGCAATAAGAGGATAAACATGAAAAAGAAAGCTTACAAATCACGATAACTTTTCGATTCTTAATGCTTTGAAAATGAGTGATGATGTCCTCATCCTTAGTTTTTGTGATGCAAACACTCGTGGAAGATAGCTGCCGTTGTGCCAGTTCTGCGCGTGAGACTAGCCTCCTGCATGCGCCTGGATCGCCTCGCCGGCCCGACGATCACCGTCCAATGCATCCGGCCAAGCGCAGCAGGTGCCGTCGCAGGCCTGGTTGGGACTTGGAAGAAGATAATGACTCAATGGGCCAATCGGGCTATTGGGCTAATGAGGCTATAAGGATAAGACGAACCATGGGCTTTTTTATTTGTTTGGATTAAGTACATAAGGTATAGTATATGTATAATTGTTTTTATCTAAAATAATGAGTATTCAACTGAATACCCTTAAATCCTTAATCAACATAGGCCCGCCCGCACGTTTCCGTTCTGGTTGTTCAAACCGCGGGATTCCGTCTGCTTCCTTTGACATGGGAATCAATATGCACCGCTTAGTTAAGTCGAACAGTGCTATTCCGCAAATAGGACAAAGAACAAATGGAATTAAAAAAAATCAAAAATGTATCTTCGTTGAATGCTAAAATTAGCAAGGTGCAATCACGTGTCTTGTCCTAAAAGAGAGCAATATACATTTCGTTGCTAACTCCACTTTCTCGATTAATTAGAAATGTTATCGTACTCTATCATACTGTAGAACATTTGTTTATTCTAACTCGTCATTAGAACTTGCATTGTGGGGATACGGTTGAGGGCACCTGTCATCAAGATATGCGAGATGTGCTTAGCATCCCCTCCCGAACCGAACAGGAGGCTAACCTTAGCTTACTATCCATTCTTTTTCTGCCACATTGATTCTTTTATTTAGTTATTCTTCCTTTTTACTTTTTAGAAATTCTAAGAACAAGCTTAGTTATCAAAACACATGGTATCTACTTATATATAAAAGATACAATCTACAAGTCCCTGCCGCATTAGTAGTCGTACGCAGATTGTTGATCGGTACTGCAGGCGGTGGCCGATCATCTCTTACATCTTCTGTATCACCACTAGCTTGCTTGCGCAGTTGTTGTGTCTCTGCCAAACGATCTAGTCTGGCTTGCTCCGCATGACCTGCTCTGGTCTAAGTTGTTGAATGGCCGGAGTGGTCATAAAAAACTTGGAAGAAGGTTTGAGGACCCTCCTCAAAATAACTTTCAGGTTCAGAAGAGCCGCTCAACGCTACAAACTAGGTAGCGGTCATGATCATAGCATGATTGGTCAGACCGAAATGAAACTTGACCGGCCTGATTAGCCGCGCCACAAGATTGGCAGCGTCAGACTCGTCGGAATTCGAAGTAGAAGTCGAGATCGCATCTGGTGATCGCGCTTCAACAACAACGGCCAAATTGCGACCAGGATTCATCTGCTGAAGCTTTCCGGTAGAATCAGTCTCAAAGACCCGAAACGGATCGCAAAACCGGGCTCGAAGTCGACGTCGAATGAAGAAGCCATCGAATTCTCAAAAAACTCACGGGGACCCTTCCTGGCGCGCCAAATGTTGAGTCTTTATCTCGGCAATAAACTACCTAGCCCCGTACAAACCAGGAACTCGATGGTGCAACACAAGAACACACGAGGATTTTAGATATGTTCGGACCCCTTAATTGAGAGCAATACCCTACGTCCTATATGTTTTGTATTGCCTTAGCATATTGCTATTGCGTAAGATCGTTTTCGAGGGGTCCCTGCCCTGTCTTATATATCCGGGGAGGCAGGGTTACATGCAAAATCCCGATCGGTTACAATATTTACATACTTATAAACTTTATCTCTAAGCTTCGTTATCTATTCGGAGTCCTTTACAACTAATTTTGTTCTTGTCTTGATGATTACGCCAAGCCTAAGTTGGTATAAACGTCCGTCACTGTTTCTATACCGGTATATGGAACCTTATGTTATCTTGTACCGGTCGAACACCACTCGAGGGCCCTCGCGATCGGTCTTATATCTTCAATATGCCACCATATCCTTGACGAACCATTCTTCTGGTTAATGTATACCCGGAAGAGAGTACATGTCTTCTTTTTACTCCCAATAGATATAGCAACTCTCTAAAGCTAGTTTTTTTAGAGGTAAAATTATTGAAAACTGTTGAAGATGCTCTTACTATTCTAACGCTGCACTTATGCCACCCGAAGGTGTGAAGTAGCCGGTCCCAAGAAGGTCGTGGCAGCATTTTTGAGTTGTTAAAAGTTGTTGACAACTCGATGAAACTGAAAATCGGGTTTTTGACTCCCTGAACTATTGGCAAGTTTATTTTTCCTCCTTCAACTAAAAAAAAGTCAGGTATTTGAACTCTGTAAACTTTTCAAATTGTTCAATTTTCCTTCCCGAGTAGTTTTGTCCTACGTAACAGATAGGACCCATATGTCAGAGAGTCACGTCAATATTTGTGCGGCTCACCCCTCATCTCTCTCTTTTTCTCTCTCCTCTCTCCCTGAGCGGTGGCTGCACGATCATGGCCAGGCTGGGCTGCCGCGGTCGCCCCCTACGCGCTGCCAGGCGTTTAACTTCACGTTTTTTTCTCTAAAAAAACTCACGTGCTTTTCTCTCCTTTTTTTTCCTCCAAGAAAACATGCAGAGCATCAAGCCCCGCATCCTTTTCTTTTGTTTGATATTAGGAGGAATAAACCATTATATCAAATGATTAAGTTCAACCGTCGCAGTTACAGAGTTAATGGAATCAAAAGCAGCGGCGTAGCCATCGGCTACATGCACGACGGGGACAAGCACCACAAGTGATGGATCTTGCAGGCAGTCAGGCACTGGATTTGTAAAGATCATCCACGGAAGGTAAATAAACAGTAGACCTGATATTCAAAAGAGAATAAGGAGACTGAAAAAAAATGTCCATGCATGCACCTTCGTCAAATATTCCGGTAATAGTGTGCACATGGGACAGAGCTCTGAAATGAATCAGTCAAAAGCACATTTTAATTGAATAGTAAAATAGGAAAGTGGAAGCTAGTTTCATGTTGCGATTAGAAGATTAATTAACTCGATCACATAGCACAAGTTATGCGACCAAGTAGCTTCAGAAAAGTACTATTTGAAAAGCACTCACTTCGCCGGTGATCGATGCCACGGAGAGCAGCCTCACTGCGCCCGCTTGCCGCATACTCTGTCGATCTGTCTGTGTTGTGCCGTGTACAAAAACAATTCGATCAAGGGGACCAAGTGGATCTCATGATGCTGCATATAGGTGGCAAGGATTCGATAATGGCATTGTTCTTGCATCCAAAATTCCACTTGCTGCGCGTGTGCCAGTTGTCGGACATGACAGAGGAGCAAGATTGACGGGAGAGGCAAACATGGACGCCTGGCATGATTGCATCACCATGTCAGTGCAGTAGCTTCCTTGCTGATACCAATGAACAGGTCAATGCAAGGTAGAAACGTCGTGCGATACGTCCCCGGCAAGCAATTGGCAGGTTTCGTAGTAACAAGTGGGCAGGCGCTCGCTCTACATTACATTACTTACTGAATTAAGACACATGAGAATTGAGATGCATTGCTATCCTTTGACCAGCCTTCCATATGCACCACTAAAGCTTTGGTTAATGTGAAGAAACTTCTCAGGATCCAATTCGAATAAGCTGATGCGCAGCAGTTTTTATTGAAGCACGTGTCACCAATCAACAGGTACTGGAGACAAAAACCTACGGCAAATTTTTTTATCACAAGTAGATTATTAGTCAATTCAGATAATTTCATAGTGTTGAAATTATTTTGTTGTCATTAAATTTAGTTTTGAATTTGATAATAAGAATATGTATGTTTTGAATGTAGCTATACAAGTAGAATACTCATGGAAAATCATTTCATAATATTACATTTTGTTTGTCACAGTTAATTTTAAATCACATAGTTTCATTATCTCACATGACGTACATTTCTTTTAGGAGAAAGCAAACATTGAGAAAGAGGACTAAAAGAAATGAATAGTGCACTAGAAAAATCCTATAAAATTAATCATCAAAATGAAAAATATCCACAAAAGAGAATATTCTCATGGTCTATATATGATAGAGTTGTAGAAAAACTTATATTCAAAAGGATATTTACATCATATTACGAGATAGGATAACAAGATAACAAGAGGTTTGATCTAAATAAGATAACAAGATAACAAGAGGCTTCACCTGAAAAGTTGGATAACAAGATCCATGCATGAAATATAATTATGTAATGAAAGTTAAATTGGAAATGTACTCCAAAATTTATCGTAATTTGTATTACTAGTAAACGGTTTATAAGTTATGAAATCATGTGGAAAAATGTAAAAATTTGTATAGGATATCAGGCTGATGCAATGAATGTGGGAGCAAATTAACTTATATTTTTTGAGAAGTATTAATAATTATATTTTTAGGATTTTAATGTGTATTACTAGTAATAAATTAGAACACAGCCCAACAGAGAGGGAAAACCAGGCCCATGTGTATTACTAGTAATAAATTACACGTAACCCGCACCACGTGTTAGCGCACGATTGCATGACACAATTTTGTTATGATTTCTCAATTTCAAAGTGATTTTTCTCTCAAATGGAAATTGTGTTTTTGCATCCGTTTTCACCATTGTGTTCGCTAAAATCAATTCAGCAAAATGAGATCCCACATGCATATATATGTTTTTAAAAAATTTAAATTCAAATTTAGAATTTAGAATTTGAATTGTTCTAGCTTTGAGAATCAATTGTTCCAGTAGATAAAATCGATTGTTCAAGTAGCTAAAATTATTTTTTTATTAGTATAAGTTAATTGTTTCAGTATTTTTTAAGTATTTTATTTATTTTAAATTCAACAGTGAAAATTGATCGTTCCAATAATAAAAGCAATTGTTCCAGTAGTGAATATCGGTTGTTCAGTTAGTGAAATTCAATTGTTCTAGTATTTTTTAGAATTTTATCATTTTATTGTTTCGAGTTTCTTTTTGTGTAATAAAAATCAATATAACACATACTGTTATTAAATATAATTTCTAAAAGTAATATTTCTTTTTTAAAAAATATTACATAGTTTAGCCTATAGATCTAATATGTCCCGTTAGTGTAAGCAACATTTAGCACGGTCCGTGGTGCAAGGGGAAGGCACGTACGCGCTCAAGGATGGCAGTGGAGCAAACTTAAAAAAAGAGAGGTTTTCAAGTCCAAAATAATGACTATTATTTTTCCTTAACTAATGGCCATTAGTTGGATCTAACGGTGTAGATTAAATTTTAGAAGTTAATAACTAATGGCTATTAGTAAGGGTAATATTGTCAAAATGATATTATTACAATACAAAAATTCATCATAACTAATAAGTTAGTCAATTTTTACATAAATATGTTATAAAATATTTATTTTAAATATGATTAATCATCATTATTATTATTGTAGTCAAGTTTTAGTGTATTTAACACAAGTTTGTATGATAAAAAATATTAATTTTTTAGTGCAATTACTAAACTCCCTTGAACTAATGGCCATTAGTTAAGAAAAAATAGTAATCATTATTTTGGACCTGAAAACCTCTCAAAAAAAAAACACCCATAGAGACACTATACCATGCAGGAAGTTACGCCGTTTGTTCTTGACGCATGCAACGTTGTCGATACTAGAAAAATGGCGTCCAGCTTGCCGACAAGAGCGCGCAAGCGGTGGGTATTGCAGATCACTGGATGCCCGCGCGGCGCACCAAGAATCACCGAGGATGATGCTTCGGCTCAGAGAGCTCTAAAACCGGTGTCATATATTAGAAAATTGTATACACACATATAGAGAAATTAGATGCCAACGGAGGTGTTTTTGTGTACCTCGTGTGAAATTTGCTCCGGGAGCCTCTAGCTCTACCAACCACCCATGGGTCAGTGCTCAACTCCTCTATAAATATCAGGACGCCACCCTATGTTTTCGTACGTTGCTTTGGCATCCCACCATTTCCAGTTCAGAATAGATAGCAGTCAAAGCAGATATCCTTCTGCTAGCAGCTAGCTGGTGATCCATCTATCTATCGGTTTTTGCCCTCCTATTTTGCTATGTTTCTTTCTGAGACCAGGTCTTGTACTCTTATATGAGTATGACACTAATAATTTTGCAGATACCTACCTTACCTTGAGGGATACGGTAGAGATGGAGGAGAAAAAGCCTTATGTGATTGCCGTCATCATACAGATGATATACACTGGCTTGGTCGTTGTCAGCAAGGCGGCCATTAATGACGGGATGAACACTTTCATCTTCATCTTCTATCGCCAGGCAGCTTCATCTCTTCTGCTCCTGCCAGTTTCATTTTTTCTTGAAAGGTATTTTCATGGCTAAGTATCGCTTCATCTCCTCACCGTGTACCTGTCACTTGAAAGGTCGCACATTAAAAAATTACCATCCTTTTGAAACTCTCTGTGTAAAATAATCTGTTTCACGTCGGTTTATAAAATTTAATATCTCGTACAATTTTATGTGCGATGTCTGAAATTCCTAGTGCTCTTACAATCAAATTGAAGGAAAAATGTGCCACCGGTGTCTTTCTGGTTGCTGTTGAAGCTCTTCCTATGTGCGTTACTAAGGTATGTAACATATCCTATCATTTTTCCAGCTTAAGCACACGGAGCCCCAGTCCGGAAGTGGGATCCAATGTATATATTCCGCTGAAGATGACTTGCATGAAAGTAACAACTCATATATATTGTTAAGATCACAATACCATTTTGGCATGAAAGAAACTCATAGAAATCTCCATTTTAAATCTAGCAATAATGTGACAATCATTTAGAGGCATGCACAGATTGGAATTTCGTTTGTTCGTGCACCACACATTTTTGTTCATTTTATGTTTTCTTATTCATCCTTTTCGTTTGTGCATCATTTGATTCGGATTACTTGCTAATAAGGTAACTTTGAAATGTTAATATCCAGCAACACGTTTACGTTAAATGCCTACAATGTCAGTATGAAGTTCACGTCAGCGACGGTGGCTTCGGCAGCATACAACATCGTGCCTGTTGCCACCTTTTGCATGGCACTTCTGTTAAGGTATTGCTTAATTGGGTCATTTTGGCATCCAGGAGACCCGGCTATGTATGGATGCCCCCTCTCTCTTGAGCGTCCACCTGACTAAGGGGACGTGCAAAAACATGGGAGGGGTGGCTACCTACGCCCCGAAACATTACAAAAATAATGGGTTAGGGATGGCCTGGTTTGCTGTCTCTGATATTGGGTGTCTCTTGTTAGCCATTCCGTAGGCCTGTAAAAATAACTTTGTTTCAATGTAGGATGGAAGCTGTGAAATTGAGGAGTCTCTCTGGCGTAGCCAAAATCGCCAGTGTGGTGCTCTGCCTCACAGGGGTTTCGGTTCTTGCATTGTACTCTGGGCCAGCGCTGCCCCCCGTCAATCCTCACCGTGCATTTGCCTCCCATGCTTCTGACGTCCCAAACCGTGTGCAATGGATCAAAGGGACGTTCCTCATGGTCCTCAGTGCTGTAACATACTCCGCTTGGATCATCATACAGGTCAAGCCAGTTCAAACCACTCATATTTTTGTTTGCCCACATGTAAAATAACTGCTAGATAACTAGTTATCTGACAAACTGGAGTTCCAGATCTAAGTGGTGATAAACATGTGCAGGCTGGGGTGCTGAAGGAGTTTCCTAGCAAGATGCTTGTGACGCTGTCGCAGTGTGTATTCAGCACTATACAATCATTCATAGTGGCCTTCGTCGCGGAGAAGGACTTCTCCAAGTGGAGGCTTCGGTTGGACATCACCTTGATTGCCATTCTATACAGTGTAATAATGATTATTAGCAGGCTCACATTATATTATTTTGTTGAGTTTATAGAAAATAGAATAACATCATACTGTAGCTCTATATCGAAAGATGTACGCAGCTATAATAACACTTCCCATTGACTATATAAAACAAATATAGTAATAATAACATATATTCTTCTAACAGGGCTTCATGCTAAACGGAGTTTGCTATTACCTCCAAGCATGGTGCTTGGAGAGCAAAGGCCCGGTCTTCGTCCTCATTTGGAGCCCACTATGCCTCATATTCACAATGTTCTGCTCTTCGTTCTTGTTAGGAGAGATTGTTCACCTTGGCAGGTATGTAAAGTAAATAATAAGAATTCCATTACATATTAATCTTTCACGACTAGAGGTTCTCAAAGTTCTTTTATTGTTCACCTTGGTAGCATTATCGGAGGAATTTTGTTGGCCGGAGGCCTTTATAGTATGCTATGGGGCAAGATCAAGGAGAATAAGAACGCACCAGGCAACAAGATCAATGTGATTGACGAAACCAAAGACGAGATGTGCTGCAAAAGTTTGGAAACTAAGAATGGTAGACTGGAAGAGGACGACCAAGCGACAGCGCAGTTGGAACAAGTTTGATCCTTGTGCTCAACAAATAAGGCTTGTTATAGATAGTGCTCAGATAAGTATGTTAGCATCAGGAATAATAGTGTACTCATGGCGTGTCATGGCTCGTGGGCCTGCCGTCCTGGTAGCTGCCGACCTCACCAACATGTATCCATGTATGACCATTGAGTAATGTAGTATTCTGTATTCCATGCCAGTCTCTTATATGCTTTCAATGCATACGAGGCATGAACCCTGCAAGCCCTAGGGCCATAGCGATGAGTTCTACTAGCATGACTATAATGTAACAGTGAAGGGTTCAATGTGTTGGCGTGTGATACACACACCTTCTGAGACTGCAAGCGTACATGTCGACATAGTATAGCTTTTTCCTTAGAAGAGTATTCCAAGATTTATCGAATCCAAGGACCGGGCAAGCAAACCGTAAGCAATCTACTATTAAGAGCATCAAACTAATCCTAAGCATTAACCACAATTGCATATGACGTTGAACAGGAGAGAAATTGGGTGAAGCGTTGATGTGCCGATCGACGCAAGGGCCGTGCCGATCGGCACAGAGAGAGAAACAACAAAAACAGAGCAGAATTGCAAAGCAAATAATCTAAGTAAATGAGTCTTAGCTAGATATGAATAAAGCGCACACCAGTAGCACAAGTTGTAGTTCAAAGAAAAAATTAATCTATTATGATTCAATGAAGCACATCAATCTATCATATCCCCAAGTCCCGCACCTATGCACCTAAGTTGTTTGCTGTGACCCTGTCACGGCGGCGGCTAATAATTCAAAGGTAGAGGTACCACGTTGAACATCTTTATTAGCATTGGGAAACTATTAGATTCCACATGTGATCCTTGTCGACGGCATCTACTCTACTAATAGAATAAGATTTCACATGCGATCCTATGACGGCAGCTACTCTACTAATAGTAAAAAAAAACAACACCGACAAGATAAACAACGTACCAACTGTTGCATCCAAGGATGGTGCTGATCTTTGCAAGGGATGTGCCGATCAGCACAACATGGATATAGCATGTTGGAACAAAAAGAAAGACATATAGAAGAACAAGATCCAAAGCAAGCATGAACACAAGATAGATCAATCGATATATCGCATAGAAAATAAATCACTTACCGCGACGACGACAACATCTGGCTCTTGAACCAGGGTCTAATTGAATTCATAGACTAACTAGAGCCTAATTAGAGCTTCACCACGTAGGTTTACTCCTCTTAGAACCCTAGCCATCTCCTCCAACTAGCCAACTAAAATAAATCTTGACAACTAAGCTACATGGTGGAACCGGCGATGTAACACCGCAAGTTTTGGCTCTTAACTCGAAATACTTTGATATATTGAGAATGTGTACAAAGGGGGACGTCCCTTGGGACATATATAGTGTGGAGGTGCCTGGAGGCGTCCTCACCGACCTAGACATGACATCTAAACAAACTAGGCCTGCGCCGATCGGCACGATTTTTTTACAACTCAAACTCGAATTTCCTTTTTCGTAGCTCCACCTTCCAAAAATCATATCTCCATCGTCCGGACTCAAAATGAAGCAAACTTGGACTCTATCTTGTAGCCCCTGAAAATATCTACAACGTTGGTATTATCTTGGTCTCCATATTCAGTCGTGCATATTCCCAAAATTGTGATGCAAGATTATCTGTTCTGATTCCGACTTTTCTATGCAGTCTTCATTGTGGGCCCCATATCTCCTAGCTACGGAATCCAAATATGGTTGTTCATATATGTTACGGAAATCTCTCGACGAGATCTACAACTTTGGTATTCAATGAAATTTCATTTGAGGTCGTCTTGAACTCCGAATCTTTATTGCAAGGTGTTGCTGTTATGGCCTCCGCGAAAATCTGATCTCGTGAATGTGTTGGGTGAGCCTTCTAGGTGACTTGGAAACCAAGAAAATGAGCTCGGGCCTTGTATGTTGGGCTTCATGGAAATCCAGGGAGTGCCTGAGGTGTTGCGGGCTAAGGCTTTGGTCCGTCATTGAAAGATAATTCGCCCCACTTGCATTATATGTCGTATTTCGCCTAAAATGACACAAAAACACAAAAAGACACTAAAGAAGAAAAACGACATGATTAGTGGCAATAATCAATACAATATAGTGAATCATCATCGATATATTAAGAGAATTTGACACTAAAAGGTGGTCTTAATGAGTGCCAACACAATGATGAATAAGTTTGGAATTTTACACTAATGTATCCTCACATTGACAGTCTTGGTCTATTTTGTATCCTTTTATTGGTCCAGCAGGATGGGCAATCAGGCACAACATCACCGTGCATATGTTCCATATCCCATCTCTACTTTTCGATTGCAGTTTTGGAGCGTTTATTTTTTAGTTGTTGAGCTAAAAAATCCAACTCGATCATGGCCCCTCCTTGGGCTCCTATTTTGATGTCTCTTTTTTTTTTAAAAAAAGTAAACTGGATGGGCATGCCCCTACAGCAGATTTATTAAATGAGATAAAAGCTTTTACAAAAGAGAAGAATCCCAAAAGCAGAATAAAAACAGAAACTTTTATAGACTACATTTTGAGGTGGATCCATTCATTAATGTGTTGTTTGCATAGGCCTCTTTGACTTGATGATTAATCCAAGATAGCTCTTTGAAGAATATGCTTCTGCAGTTGTCAACAGTTAGCGCTATATCTCTCTGTCCATATACTCCTTCATATCAATATGATCACATCCATATAGAATGGTACTGCAAGCTTTGTCCTTTAGCCAGCGAATTATATGCATTGTGCTGCACCTTGACGAGATAATTAAACCAATGGACTCCCAACATCTCTTTGCAAAAGGGCATATGATGAACAAGTGATGAATGGTTCCCTCCTTCTGAACAATACAAAACTCACATGTGTATGATTCTAGAGTCATGTTCCTATGTTTTAGCATTGATCTTGTATTTCTTCTATCTTGTTGGATTATCTAGAAAAAAAACTCGATGCTTAGGTTGACATTTAGGTCACCACAACCAGTTGATAAAAGAATGTGCTTGTAGATGTCCAATTAGCTGCTTGTAGACTCGGCAGCTGAAAATCTTTGTGTTTGTGCAATATGTTTCCAAACATTAGTAGGATCACTAAGAGAGATTATTTCACATAACATTGACCTCCTGCCATTGTTCATAAGCTTGCAGACTGCCTGTTGATGGAAAAGACTTGCAAAGTTAGAACTATTGGCAGCAGTTTCTCATCCTTCATAAAAGAAAATAACTCTAGAAATTTCAATCTTAGAGGACAACCTTGGATATAATTATGCCAGAATTGAACAGTGGTACCATTACCAATTGTGACAGATGCTATTCCTTTACAAAGGTCACAGAGTTGCACTCGTATCTCTCCACCAGAAAGAGCCTCTTTTCTAATCTCCTGGGAGTTTTTCTGTATGATAGTAAAAAAAAACTCGACCTGCGGGGGTAAGACGACCCTCGGACATTAATTTTAAGAAGAAGACCTTCTCACACAGGTCGAGAAAACCTCCCCCCTTACATGGGGGCCTACAGCCATGTGACAACCTTGGCCGGACCATGTGACGCCCCACTTCCGGGACTAGACTATGTATACATACCAATCCCTGGAACAATAGTTGGTACACACGTAGATGATACAAATCCGATACAAAAACCTTTATTGATTCCTCAAAGGAAAATAGCTAGGGGATACATGGTCCGGATTACATTCAAAGAGGTGGATAGACCAGCCTCACATAAAAGAAAACACACCTGGAAAGCATCATAAACTCCACGAGGCAACATCGAGCGAAGGACGCGACCTAGTCCTCATCGTCGTGTTATTCTCCATCTTCGTCCGAACAAATAAGCAACGGGTGAGTACATAAGGTACTCAACAAGCTCTACCACTAACAAGGGATAATATATATGCAATCTGGTTGTGGTCAAGGTATGGTCGGAGTTTTAGCGGAAAGCATGGGTGCAATGAGCTTACTACGGAAGCAAAGGGGTTCTTGAAGAGAAAAGCATTTTATAATTTTAGTTGGTCGGACACTGGGGAGATATTCATCGATCCCGACAGTTCCCATTCTTTTTAGATCAGCCTTTCGATCGAAGGTCATAACAGCTCCGGCACTTCGGGCCAACACCATGTGCAAAACTCACGGACACAAGGCTGCCCACTCACACATGAAGGATTTTATATTTGTGGCGAATCAACGAGAGCTCAAGGTTTGGTGTGTCAATATACCGTGACAACGGACATCCGGATAGTTTATACACTCTGCGAGAGGTTGATACACTTTACCCACAAGCTATATGTTCTTAGCTACGTAACACATAACGCTGCCATCGCAACTAGGCACGCTCACAAGTCCACCCCGAATGCCCAAGGATCCGACGCGTATGACACAAGCATACCGTCCTCCACATATGTCCCAAGTACTCGGACTTCACCAAATAAACGATCCCTGGACCTTCGCCATCTACTACACCCGGTCGAACTTCTTGCTGCGTAACCCGAGGTTTGGTGAACGGTCCTGCCCATAACAGGTTCTCGTGGTTGTACACTAAATCACCAATTTGGGGTCCGAAGAACTAGTCCTTATATGGCAGGGCAAACACTCGTCCATCACAAATGGACAACACCTAATCATCAAGTACTCTACAACAAGTACTAGGAGTTTCACCCACGGCCAGTAACATTTCCTACCCAACTTCACTTTAACACGAGTTGGTCTAATCACCCACCCATCAACACACACCACCAAACTCATTTTCACACATTTTCGAAACAAGGTGTATGATGATAGAGAGTAATGAGTCCTAAGCATGAAACTATTATATCATGAACAGAGTTAACAATAACATCTAGGTTGGTCTAGTGTTCTACTGGCAATCAAGGGTATAATGTTCACATCTATAGTGATTTGAACATTATCATACAAAAATTGGGCTTTAGCAAAATATTTGCAAGGATAAAAGCATATAAGAGTAGCTTCCTATATATAGGTGTGAGAATTAGAAGAGTAATAGGATCAATTATGATCAAGGAATTGATAGACCTTGCCTCCTAACGCGTCCTTCTATAAGAAAAAGATAAATTAATTTGGTAATTTATGGAAAGTGGAGGGGCTAAAATGCAAAAATGCACTTCGGTCGGATCGGGGACCTATACGTAATTTTGGAAAAGCTCGGGGGCTTTTTGTAAAAATCTAAGGGCTCTTAAGTAAATTGGGAAAAGGTCGGGGGGCTTTATGTAAAAGTGGCTTTTCCGAGAATTGGGAATTATTTCCTTATAGGAAATTCCGTGGAATCGATCCACGGGACATGTGGACCGGGTCGGTGGCTTGGTCCACCGGTCCACGGTGGAGCGACGGGCGGTGCGGCCTAGGGGCTTGCCGGAATCATGGATTCCGGCAGCCGAAGGCAACCATGGGGAAATCCGAGGGCATGCCGGCGATTGGGGATGCATGGCGGAGGTGTGGGGAGGGGTGGTGGCGCGGGGCGGTGCCGGACGGGGATGGGTTGGCTCTGCTCGAGGTTCGGGCGACGGTGGCGGAAGGGGAAGTGGTCGTGCGGGCTCGCATTTGAGGGGGTGATGGTGCGGGAGGACGCGCACGAGCCCGGTGTAGCTAGGCGGCATTCCGGTAGAGCAAGGGAGGGTTCGGGGCGGCTAGACGGCGAAGGGAAGGGGAAGGGCGGACGGCGGCCGGTGGCGAGGCGAGAGGGAGGGGGAGAAGGGGAGTCGGCGAGCAACACTTGCCGGGTGGCGGTGCGGAGGGGAGGTGTGGCTAGCAAGCGGACAAATTTGTTTTCATCATGCTAACGTCGTAGATTTTATATTATGATTTTACATCGAAAGTGAAATGTCAAATCTCTTGTAGTGTACATGTGCTCAACCCATCGGGACCTCGCCCTCCTATTCAGCCTCGCACTCCCCCATCGTGCCCTCACCTTGCTCTGCATGTGCCTAAGCAATTACCCATTATGATGGCTTGCCCGTTACCAGCAAACGGGCCTGTCCAAGGGCGGCAGGAGCAACGTTTTCTATCCACCGCTTGGCACAGGAGAGTGAGGTCGGATGGGAGAGCGGTCGGGTGGCGGTGTGTGGATTTGATATGCACAATACGGATATGTCGTATACTTGCCTTATGGGTATACAGATGATAAAGGAATGGATACGCAGAGACATGGTGACAAATTAATGAAGATAAAGATGATGGCGATAGACAACGGATCGGTTCTTGACCGGTGCTGGAATAACGAAGATTCCGTATACCGGTATGGAAACAAGGTGGATACCAAGACCGGCGTACAATGACTTGAGGAGCAAGTTAAGGAGTGATTTGTAGTCCGATTAGGACTCGAATCAATAAAGAAAGTTAGAGATAGAACTCCATATATGTAATCCGTGTAATTGACTAGGACTCGCATGTAACCCTAACTCCCCGGATATATAAGGCGAGAGCAGGGACCCCCGAAAAACTCTCCGAGATCTTGCAATTAGAAAATCGCTAAAGGCAATACATAACATACAGGACGTAGGGTATTACTCTCGACCCGAGGGGCCCGAACCTGTCTAAAATCGCGTGTTCCTGTGTGTTTTGTGTGTTGCACCATCGAATTCCACGCTCGTGAGGGACCGGGTAGTTCTTGTGCCGAGTTTAAGACTCGACATTTGGCGCGCCGAGAAGGGGTCCCGGCGAGTTCCTAGCGAGTTCGATGGCTTCTTCGTTCGACATCGACTTCGAGCCCGGCTTCAAGATCCGCTTCGAATCCCTCGACTTCGAAGCTGATTCCGTCGAAAAATTGTTTTTGACGAATCCGACTCGTTGCCGGGCCGCAGCTTCGAAGCGCGATCACCTGCCACGGTTGATACCTCCGACTCGGAACTTAGCGGATCCGATGCAGCTTTAGCGCGAACCATCGGACCGCTTACGCCTCGAACCGTTGTCCGATCCGTGACGATAAGCCGTTCTACCGAGCTTGGTAACAACTTCGAGGAAGGATTTCCAGCCTTCTTCCAAGTATTCATGACGGGCCCTATTCTTCAACAACTTACTCCCGAGGAAGCTACTCGCTGAAGCAGCCAGGATGGCGGAAGACGAAGCTAACAACCGCCAACACGAAGACAATGAAGCGGATGGACATGAACTACCTCCGCAATCTTCAACCGCGAATCATCGCGCAAACGTTGTCGGTACTAGTCGGGAGGGAGGAAGCGTTCCTGCGATTGCTCCCCCGCTACCGGATCGCTACCGGTGCGGTGCGGAGACCCGGAGGAAACCTCCCTAGGATATAACGATCGACGGGGATGTCGCAGCGGAAGACGCCATCGATCTTCTAGCGAGCATTGGATTTAAGCTCCATGGAAGTGGAGATGAATGGCGCTCGAGTCTTCACATCACCAGTCCACAATATTGTGGGATGGAAGCAAATTCTTGAGACAATACTGGAAGAAGTCTTCAATGCCACGCCAGGATTGCAGCGCGCACTGAATTTGGTAGACGCGGCAGCTCTACAAACAAATCAGCTCGTCCACGATCGAGCGAGAATCTTCTAGTCGCTCGCGTTCCCACTCGGAGCGGCCGGCAAGGGCTCGGTCTCGAAGGAGCTTTTTCCGGTGGAAGGCTTGGACCCCGGCACACCCCGATCGCAGATGCACATGAACGGGCTCCGGATCAAGATTTGCGCGTACCACTCAATGGTAATCGTGACATTCGAAACATGCTGATCAACCGCCATGCGAGAGAGGGCGGAGGAACGCAGATGACGGGAAGAAGATGAGAGGCGACGGACTGGTCATGTTGATGATCGTCCACGGGATCTTGCCCCGCCACGCCCGCGTTTGAACAACTCGCCACGTCATGGCCCGGCCGCTTCAGCGCCGCCCCCGGCGGAAATTATCCGCGCAATGATCATCGAGGACATAGTAATAGGCATGCTCACCGGGATGAACGACCCGGAAGGGATGATCATCGTGATACTAGAGATCGAAGAGGGCGAGACAACCGGGACAGAGACGTCGAACCCGACGCACCGACAACGATCGTCGAGCGGCACCTCCGCCCCCGCCTCCATCGCAACATGAGGAACCAGCGAATAACGATCGTCAAGCTCCGCCTCCGCCTCCGCCTCCTTCACGGCACGCGGAGCCGGTGAATAATGATGGTCGGGGTGGTTCAGGAGATAGATATCAAGATGATCGCTACTACGACTACTCCGACGATGACAGGGATCGTAATTATCGGCATCGCCCTAGCCGTCGATCTCCGTCACCGGTCCGGACCGGTCCGGAAGATGATGGATACTCCGTAATCCCCGCTTTCACGCGAGATCTACGCATTTGCAAATACCCCGGGGGATTTAAGCCTGGGGCCATTGACAAGTATGATGGAAAAGCACCTCCCGTTGAGTGGCTTCGTATATACACCACCGCTATTCGGTCGGCAGGAGGAGATACGTTTGTGCTAGCTAATTACCTGCCGATGTGCATGGAGCAGGCTGGACGCTTGTGGTTGCAATCCCTACCCGAGAGATCCATCTCTTCCTGGGGAGACCTCACTAAAAAGTTAGTGGAAAACTTCTAGGCGACTTGTGAGAAGCCAGGAATTACTTCAACCTCAACGAGTCGAAGTAGAAGCCCGATGAGACTCTCACCGACATCATCGAGCGTTTCGCAACAAGAAGGCCTTAATCCCTAATGTTCCCGATCAGCAAGTGATTGCGGTGTTTCAAGCCGGCGTCCGAAGTGAAGCATTAGTTCACAAGATTGGAAGGCGAAATCGGAACCTTACCATGACGGCGTCGAGTGCTTCAAGATAGCAGACGATTACGCTGCTGGTGAATCAAACATGGTCAATTTATGCGGGAACAAAGGGAAGGAACCGAAGCATTACCAAGGCAACCGATCCGGATCCAAGAACAACAATAAGCGCAAGGCTGATCACCTTGTTGCAGCTGTTGACCGGTCTCATGGAGGAGACCGGCCGACACCTCCTAAGAGAGGCCCAAGAGAACGATTGTCGTTTGAGACACTTCTAGATGGCCCTTGCATGATTCATAATGGGAATCATAAAGCTAAAGAGTGCTTCCTGTTAAGGCCGTTTGCTCGGCTTGCCTTGAAGGTTGCACCCTAGTCCGCCCATAGAAATCGGAGAGATGACATAGAGGGAGAATATTATCTTCCGGGTGGCTGACATAGAATCGGCGTATCATGCGATACTCGGAAGACCGGCTCGGCAAAATTTATGGCCATCCCGAATTATCGGTACTTGATGTTGAAGATGCCTGGGCCAAATGGGGTCCTGTCGTTCCGGGAGATATCAAGACCGCTTATGCTTGTGAAGTACATAGCACGAGCTGGCCTCTCGGGCCAATTCGGAGGATGAACGTCGAGAAATCGGAGAAACAGCCGAAGCTCCGGAGGTACATGCAAGATTAGAAGATGAAGTTCCAGTCAAGAAGGTTGCAAAGGAGAAACTAAAAGCTGATGCAATGGTTTCCAAGACTCGTCCGACTTGATGAGTCGGACCCCTCCAAGGTCACCCATATAGGGGCTGACTTGGGGGATAAATAGGAAAGCGCGCTCATTCTTTTCCTCCAGGAAAATAGGGATATCTTCGCATGGCAGCCTTCGACATGCCGATTGTTCCTAGGGAGAAGATTGAGCACGCACCGTTAGTGCGTCCCGATGCGAAGCCGGTAAAACGAAGCTCCGGAGGTTTGTTCAAGACCGTAAGGAGGCCATCAAGAAAGAGATAACTAGGTTGTTAGCAGCTAAGTTCATTAGGGGGTGTATCATCCAGATTGGCTTGCCAATCCAGTCCTTGTACCAAAAAAGAATACTAAAGAATTAAGAATGTGCGTCGATTATACTGATCTCAACAAAGCTTGCCCCAAAGACCCTTTCGCGCAGCCTCGAATTGGCCAAGTTGTTGATTCGACCGCTGGCTGCGAGCGTCTTTGCTTCCTTGATGCTTATTCAGGGTATCATCAAATACCGTCGAGGGTTGAGGATCAAATAAAGACCGCGTTTATCATCCCCTTCGGAGCATACTGCTACACGACTATGCCATTTGGATTAAAAAAATGCCGGAGCTACATATCAGCGCGGCATACAACGTTGCTTGGATTCGCAATTGGGAAGGAACGCAGAAGCTTACGTTGATGATATAGTGGTAAAATCTCGAAAACCGAAGATGTTCTCTCGACCTGGCAGCGACCTTCGATAATCTGCGGAATTTTTCCATGAAGCTAAACCCGGGAAAGTGTGTGTTTGGAGTTCGTTACGGAAAGCTACTGGGTTATCCGGTGTCATGGAGAGGCATTGAAGCTAACCCGAGAAAAATCCAGACGATCGTTAACATGAAACCCCGAGTTGCTTGAAGGATGTCCGAAGTTGACGGGCAATATGGCGGCTCTCGACCGTTTCATTTCAAGACTGGGAGTACGTGGACTTCCGTTCTTCAACTTACTAAAAAACAAGATAAGTTTGAGTGGACAGATGAAGCGCAAGCTGCGCTTGATCAACTCAAGGAGTATCTTAGTAACCCTCCGGTATTGGTGCCGCAGAGCCGGACGAGGTTATTCAATTGTATATCTCCGCAACAACCCATGTGGTGAGCATGGTTCCGGCGGTCGATCGGAAGGAAGAAGGACACCTGCAATTGGTGCAACATCCGGTGTATTTTGTAAGTGAAGTTCTTACTGAATCAAAGATACGATATCTCCGATTCATGAAGTTAATATATGCTGTAGTGATAACTTCTCGGAAGCTTAAGCATTATTTCCAAGCGCATCCCATTAAAGTTAAGACTGGGTTTGCCATTGGAGATATTGTCGGAAACCGAGAAGCGAGTTGGTCAAGTCGCTAAGTGGGCTATAGAACTTGGCCAATATGAAATTACGTTTTCTTCGCGATTAGCTGATTTCATAACGGGGTGGTTGGAGACGCAAGTACCGCGGGAGATTCAAACATTGGAGTGTTGGGAGATGTTCTTTGATGGGTCCCTGCAGCTTTCGAGCGCGGGGCTGGGGTCGTACTTCTCACCCCGCAGAAGGAACCACTCGGATATGTATTACAAATGCATTTCCGAGCCTCCAACAATATCTGCGGAATATGAAGCTTTGCTTCATGGGCTTAGAGTAGACATTTCGTTAGGAGTCGGACGATTGGATATATATGGTGATTCAATGTTGATGATAAGCCAAGTTAACAAGGTGTGGGATGCTCATGATGATCATATGATCGCTTATCATCGGGAGGTTAGGAAACTTGAAGATAAATTTGATGGTTTGCGATTTTCTCATATACTGCGCGGAAATAACTCTGCTGCGGATGAGTTAGCCAGATTGGGGTCTTCACGACAAGCGGTTCCACCTGGTGTTTTCCTTCAAGTGTTGGATAAACCATCCATAAAGATGGAGCGCAAGGCTACTATTACGAGAGATCGTTGATGAAGCGAGTCTTGAAGAATCGGGAGGAGGAAGTAGTTTTGAAGGACCGGTCGACGAAGCGGTCTTACCGAAAAAGACAGTGAACGAGACCAATGCTGAAGATATTCGACCATTTGATGTTATGATTATTGATTCTGATTGGCGTACCCCGTACCTTGACTATCTACGATCCGGTAAAACTCCGGAAGATAAAGAGGAGAAGCAAAGATTAGAGGTTCGAGCCCGTAGTTATTTAATTCTCGAAGGAGAATTATATAGACGTGGAGTTAATATTTTGATGAAATGTGTATCGATTTCTGATGGCATTCAATTGCTTGAAGACGTACACAAGGGAATTTGCGGAAATCTTGCTTCTTCAAAGACACTAATTGGGAAGGTATTCAGACAAGGATTTTATTGGCCTATAGCGACGGATGATGCGCACGAGTGGTCAAGAATTGTCGGGGATGTCGGTTTTTTGCAAGACAGCCTCATACCCTAGCTCATGAGTTGCGGTTGATTCCAATGACTTGGCCTTTTTCTACTTGGGGGCTAGATATAGTTGGACCTTTTAAGCGGGCGCCGGGAGGATTTACGCACATTTTTGTGACAGTAGATAAGTTCTCCAAGTGGATTGAGGCTGAAGCAGTTACTAGTACAACTACAGCTCGAGCTATCAAGTTTTTGCAGAACATTTTCGTACGTTTTGGAGTCCCATACAATATCATTACTAATAATGGGCCTCAATTCACTTCGGAGTTTTTCAAAGACTATGCTTGAGAGTTTGGGAATTAAGGTAGCGTCGGTGTCACACCCGCAAAGCAATGGACAAGTGGAACGAGCTAATAGAATGATTTTGACCGGTCTTAAACCAAGAATTTTTGACCGATTGAAGCCATATGCAGGAAAGTGGGCTAAGGAACTGCCTTGGGTGCTTTGGGGATTGCGCACTAATATTAGCGAAGCTACGGGCAGTCTCCTTTTTCTTTGGTGTATGGATCCGAAGCCATGCTACCTACCGAAGTGAATATGATATCAGCTCGGGTACAATATTATGATGAAGAGAAATATGATGACCAACGCCAGGTTGTGCTGGTTGCTGCGGAAGAACTAAGAGACCAAGCTTTAATTCGAGCTGCTAAATATCATCGGGGATTGCGGCGTTATCATGATCGCAACGTTCGAACAAGGGAGTTCCAAGTAGGAGATTTGGTTCTTCGGAAGATTCAGTCTAACAAGAACAGGCATAAGTTGTCACCGGTCTGGGAAGGACTGTTTTTGATTAAATCGGTCTCCGGACCAGGGGCTTATAGGCTTATGACCTTGGCGGAAGAAGAAATTCCAAATTCTTGGAACATTGATCAGCTTTGTCGTTTTTATACTTAAGAATATTTCTTGTACAACTTTTTATATTATAATAAAGTTATTTTGTCTAATGATAATGTGTTTGTTTTTTGTGTCTCTATATTTTAATTTTGAATTAAATTATTGAGCCAGGGGGCTGCTATGTTAAGAGCAGTCTATGATATTTTATTATTCTTGAATAATAAGACCAGTCATTTAGTCGGCAGATTGCTGTATTGAGAGCAGTCTATTTAAATTTCAGCTTAAGACTGGTATATTTAGGAAAGGAAAATTAATGACATTTTTCTTATGAATACTGATTGGTAAACTGCTGTGTTAAGAGCAGTTTGTGAAATCTTATAATCTGGCCTTTTTGCTTATGTTACATGATCTTGTTAAAGTAAGCTATAATTATGAATTGTGATCTGTGCTGATTAGAGCCAGAATTTGATCATAATTATTTTTAGCTGAAATAACCATCATGCCTTAAGTAAATAAGTTAGTAAGTATGATGGTGAAATCAGTATTTATATAGAAAAGAAAAGCAACTGGTATTTAAATAATATAAACAACGTGATGATCAAGATGTTTGATTACAAAATCAAGATGGCCCTATTACAAAATTCACTAAGCAGGACCGCTAGAAGTACCGGTATCACCGGTCTTAGGATTTTCCTTCAGTCTATCATCTAGCGTTTCTTCAGAATCAGAAGAAGATGCTCGGCAAATCAACATCAAGATCTTCAAATGCATCTTCTACTATTTGCCTAGCGGCGGCTGCTGCATGTTGAGCATCTTGATCCAGAGCAAAGGCCGCCGGCGCCACGTTTAGAGGGACACCCGTTGGATCAAGAGGAACATCCTCTATCAACTCCGAAACGGTACCAATGAGTGAGTTTTTCAGCTCATTGAACCGGTCTTCGATAGTCTCGGGGTGGGCGCCATCCTTAATAAAATTGAAATCACACTCTTCGACCGGAGTCCAAGATTGGATTATAGCGGCAATGTGTCCTCCTCCCGCAGCAGCAACCATCTTTGAATGTTCTCTCGATTCTCCTAGGGAAAGCCCGGATGGCGGACTCAAGATCTATCTCATTGGGATCAATAGTTTGACCGCCATTGAGATATTCCGGAGTGCGCACTGTACTTGCAGCAAGTTCTGAAAAGACAAGCAAAAATATAAGAGAAAGATATTGCTGCAGACCGGTATCTTTAAAAGGATTTCATAAGAATGAACAAGAAAGACGGGACTTACGCCTATGCCTGATTTCTGCAGCTCTGAATCTGCCCCTGATGTTCGTGTTGGATTCTCTCGGTTTGGCTTCGATCTTCAGCAAAGGCTGAATCTCGCGATCTTTTGTTTTGAGAGCAACTTGAGCGGATTCATGGGCGGTCCTCGGAGCGCTCTCCTTGTCTGCTCTGTGCTGATTTTGCTGCTTATAAGGCTTCAGCTAGTTCAGCATTTAAACGAGCATTTTCAGTTTCAAGCATCTTGTTGGAGCGAAGTGCTTGAGCTAAAATACTATCTTTGGCGGTAAGCTCGCCTTCTAGTTCTCCAATCCGAGCCGCCTGTTGCTCTTCGACACGAGAGCCCTCTTCAAGTGCTTGCTCTTGAGCGGCTGTCTTTTCAGCAAGGACTTCTTTAGCCTTCTTGTGAGCGGCAACAAGGCTTTCGAGCGCTGAAATAAAGAGTGGGACTGGTCGGAAAGGGAGGCAACAGGGAAAAATATGGAATATATAGGAAAAATCGAAAGTATTACTCCGGATAACTTGGCGGAGCTTGATGATTTCTTGCCGGCGTTCTTCCATCAACCGATGGGTGTTTTGCAGATTGGCTTCTCTTCTCTGCAGATCGTTTTCCCTGGACTTCGGATCAGCGGTCCGAGATTCCAGTTCAACCAATCGCTCTTGATTGGTGCATAACTCCTCCTCTAGGCGGGCGATTATAGCAGTTTTGGCTTCGAGCTTTTTAGGAGAACCTAAAAAGAAGAGTGAGAGATTTAATAATGAAATTGCTTGGAGAAACCATTAAAGCAGAGAGATGTACCTGGCCAGATTCTCGAAAAGTTCTTTAGGGCCTCTTCTTCTTGGAGAGCGTCCCATTGAGCTTTTGCCGTAAATGTTCTAGCTCCACTAGAACCGTCCACCTCCACATCTCCGATCACCATTTTGGCCGGTTTGGGTTCTGCAGGAGATTTGCGTGTTGTCCCGGGCCGACGAGGAATTTCTTCCACCCGGACCGGTCCTAATGAGAGCTCCGGAGGGATTTGAAACAAAGTAGCTTGGGGAGGAGGGTTGCCGGAAGATGAGCTTTCAACATTGGTAACTTGCTCTTCAGCTTCGTGTTTGAGGCGGCGGGGAGTTCCTTTGCGGATGCCGCACTTTGAGTTTCTATGCTTGGCGCGACGGGAGCGGTAGTGGAAGCACTACTGGTCGGAGATGAGGCGGGAGCGGTAGTAGAGGCACTACCGGTCCGAGATGCGCCGGGAGTAGAGGTAGAAACACCACCGGTTGGAGCTGTGGTGGAAGCTTTATTTCTTAGAAAACTAGCTATGCTAGCTTGGAAGTTAGAAGGGATCCTGTGAAGAAAAGCAGGTGTAATAAGACCGGGGTAAAGACAATTCGGAAAAGAGTTAGTAATATAAAATACTTACGAGGAAGCTTTCTTGAAGCCGTGGAGGTCTTGATCTTCTTGGGGGACCTTGGGTGTCCCCACCACTTCTTTCTGCCGTCCTTTTTTCTGCAGGATTGACTTGCGGCGTTGGGACTGCTGCTCCAAGCATCATTGGGACCGGTCTGGTTGCCATACCGGGACCTTTTGGGGACTTTGGATAAGGGGTCAGCCAAGGAAGGAGTACCTTGAGGTTTTCCCAATGCAGCTTCAAAAACGGCCGGGGCTGCTTGGCGATCCCTTTGACGGCTCCTTCTTCTCTTCGTTGGTCTTCAAGTTTCTGCGCCTCCGAGCGAGTGTCGCCGGGAGCAGCGGAAGAAGCAGTAGGTCTGCCAATGGTCAAGGAAGTAGTACGTTTTCTTGTACTAGGTGCTTGAACCACGGTCCCGGATTTGGAGATTTTTGGGGCTATGTCTGGGAGGCAAAGGAAAAGACCGGTCTCGAAGGCCTTTGAGTCGGACCGGCTTGAACAGCCAGGGGAGCGGTATTGTTCACATAATCTGCTCACCAAATATCGTTGAGAGGTAGAGGAGGGTGACTCCTGTAGTTGTCCATTTTCTACAATTGAAGGATTGAGTTTGCGTAAGAGAATGGCGGTAACAAATAGCAAAGATTTGAAGAAACAGAAAGAGATACTAACAGGATCGCGTGGGTTGGACGAGCTGAAGGCCGGACCCACTCTTGTGCATCCGGATAGATCTGGTTTTGGCTGGAGCATCCGCTCGATGCGGGCTTCTAATCGCTCTTTGTCGGGAAGAAGGGTTCCATCCAACGGCATGGCGAGTGTCTTCGTCGAAACACCATGCTCGGGTGTTCCTGCCTTTTAAGAGGTTGAACTCCTCGCACTATGAAACTCCAAAGAACTGTCTCGGCGGTAACACCTCCGATGTCCTTCAAATATCTAATGCAAGCCAGGAGCGCAAGAATTTCACTGTCTTCTTTAAGTTTTTCTCTAGTATCTGCGTGTAGGGAAATTTTTGGCTATCTTAGCGCCGAAGGGAGGAAGTGCAGGCTGGGGATTGTCACGGAAGAACCATCCATTTTTCCAATGGGCTATGCTTTTGTTCAAAGAAAGAGAAAAATATTCGTCTACACTCCAACATTGAATTCCTACTCCGCCAACCGCAGCTTGGCGGTCCGATGAAGGAAGTGGGTGAATTTGGAACAGATACTCGGAATAACTTGAAGTGGGGGAGAACTCCAAGGAAAGCTTCACATAGATGGATGAAAAAAGCGATTTGCAGGATGGAGTTAGGGTTGAGGTTCACTAACTCCCATCCGTAAAAGAAAAAAAGTCCCCTAAAAAAGGAACAGCAAGGGAGATCAAGGTCACGGAAGAAAAAAGCTTTGAAAACTAATTGCTGAGAATCATCTATTCCCCATGGGATTTGGCCAGGAGAAGGGACACTCCAAATTAGGATTGGTTGAGGAGGAAGATAACCGTCACAAACCGCCTCATTGAGGGATGTTTCGGTGACCTTGCTCGTTACCTAGATCTTGAATGCCGAAGGGAAGTTGATCGCGAGGAACAGAGGAAGAAGATGCGGGGTTGGCGGTGGATTTCTTCTTACCCATCCCGAGAGATGGAAAAAGAAAGCTTGAGATTGGTTTATGCGGAAGAAGAAAGCAAAGAACAAAGGCAAATGGCGGGCGCGTATGAGCTTTCGGGAGCGGGGTTGACCTAGGTCGACCTTTCGTTTCTTTTTACGAGCACTGGGATGGGCCCGGGGCTGAAAAGTTATTGGGCTATTTTGAGAGGCCCGATGGATTTACCATTAATGATTTATGTCATAACTATGCAATTATGACCTAACGGCCATAAGGATATTAATGATCTATTATTTGCGTTAATTATGACTTAACGGTCATAAGAATAAGCAATCATGCTTTTTGTGAAGTAAAAAGCCGTCTGAAATATGGAAGTTTTCAGATAGGAATTAAAGTAATACTGAATTTCATAATTCAGTAGTATGAAAGAGTTAGACTTTACATAACTCGGTGATAATAGATGCCTTAGGCTGTGGGTGTTAATCATCCGGCTGATTATAGGCTTTGGAGACTCGAGTCGCTGTGAGAATATAGGGAATAAACTGGTCTGATCAACCAGAATTTTGGTTCTTAGTGAAATTTCACTAAGCGGATTATGAGTTCATGCTGATTTAGGTGATATGTTATGTCAAACTGGTGTGAATCTCCAGGAGATATGAAGTTATACCGGTCTGAAAAATATGTTCTTGACAGAAATTGCTGAGATGAATGTGATTTGATGGAAAATAATAAAGCATAGTCTCTCAAGAAAGACTCTTGCATTATTTGCGATCCTTAAATGATACAAGAGTCGGGGCTATACCTAATTAGGTGCACCTGACCGGTGCACCGTGTTCAAGAGCGATCTGCAGAGATCTCGGGAAGTGGAAAATGATGGAAATTGAAAGGAGCGGTCTGTAGAAATTGCATATTGAAGGAAATAATGAAGAATCAACTAGTGGACTCTTGCATTATTTGAAAGAAGTTCAAATGATCCAAGAGTCGGGGCTATACCCAATTGGGTGCACCTAGTCGGTGCGGTAGGTGCACCGCAAGAAGAATAAGCGATGATTACCTAATTAGGTGATATGAAGGATGAAAACAATAACTTTTTGGTCTTTTTTAAAGCACTTTTGAAGAAAGAAGAATGATTGCAGCAGATTAGAGTTCTTTTTAATTTTACCACGAAATAAGACCAACATGCGGAAGACTAGTCGGTCTTATTCAAGGTTAAATCAAAAATTACTCGGAGGCTGCTGTCGTATACTTGCCTTATGGGTATATAGATGATAAAGGAATGGATACGCAGAGACATGATGACAAATTAATGAAGATAAAGATGACGGCGATAGACAACAGACCGGTTCTTGACCGGTCCGGAATAACAGAAGATTCCGTATACCGGTATGGAAACAAGGCGGATACCAAGACCGGCGTATAATGACTTGAGGAGCAAGTTAAGGAGTGATTTGTAGTCTAATTAGGACTCTGAATCAATAAAGAAAGTTAGAGATAGAACTCCATATATGTAATCTGTGTAATTGACTAGGACTCTGCATGTAACCCTAACTACCCCGGATATATAAGACGGAGCAGGACCTCCCGAAAAACTCTCTCGAGATCTTGCAATTAGCAAATCGCTAAAGGCAATACATAACATACAGGACGTAGGGTATTACTCTCGACCCGAGGGGCCCGAACCTGTCTAAAATCGCGTGTTCCTGTGTGTTTTGTGTGTTGCACCATCGAATTCCACGCTCGTGAGGGACCGGGTAGTTCTAGTGCCGAGTTTAAGACT